>CAJHZI010000464.1:0-40000 GCA_905160935.1 Enchytraeus crypticus
TTGCGATCCGAGTGGGCACAAGGTCACACGTACGTTCCGCGATGGTGCGTCTCGCCTCAGCAGCTGCCCTTTTAGCAGCGCTAATGTTAGGTGCTCGGACGGTCATTTTTCCCGGAGATGGAACCACTATTTGATGAGCCGTGATTTGGGTGCCCATAGTGTTTTGGATGGATGTAGCCACCGGCCCTGCAGCACTAATTTTGATCGTAGGGGAAACCGGATGAGCTGTTGATTTGTGCTGTATCATCTCATTTCTTTTATAAAAATGCGCTCCGCATCTGTAACATCGCATTTTTTCGATTCTTCACGAACGAATATATAATTAACTTTTACGATCCTTAAAGCCGGACTTTATTTATGATTACTATTTCTTGAGAATTATAGCGTCACCCGAGTTGCGACGTCATCAAAGACCCTTAATTAAATTTTATTGCAGAAATAAATTCTTTTACGACGCTGCCAATTTCTCTTCGGCCTTAAAATGACTCCATTTTGCAGCAGGTAATTAGCCGCTCCGGGCTTCGGCGAACCCTCTTGCTACGTGGTATAACAGCTCCTATCAGTTCCCTAGAGTTTTGCTCAACTTCTTCCGCCTCTCTTAAGTCTGGCTCCCTGGGGTAAAATAATCTCAACTTGTCCACATGAGTTACAAAAGGTTTTCCCCGAACTCCTCGACGTATTTCCACGTTTACCGGACCTGTTACTCGCGTTACGACGTATGGTCCGTCGTAGGGCGAGTCCCACTTATCTTTGCGTCCGGGTTTCCTTCTTCTATTGAAATATAAAACTTCCTGCCCCACTTTGTAGCTTGCAGGGGTAACCTTGTTGTTATACCTCAATTTGTTACGTTCTGCTGATCTCTTTAGCTGTTCGCGGGTCCATTCAAAGGCAGTTACTACTAATTCTCGCTTTCTTTCGACATATTCGTCGTAGTTGTCATAACTCTGATTGTCTCTTCTTCCCCAAATCAGATCGACCGGTAAATTTACCTCCCTTCCTAACATCAAATAGTTAGGAGTATAGCCGGTTGTCTCATGTTCGGTCGCGCGGTATGCGGATAAAACCTGGGGTAGCCGTTCATCCCAGTCCCGCTGATTCGAACTGACTACTTTGCCCAACATGGCGTTAAGGGTGAGATGAAACCTCTCTACCCCTCCATTAGTCGACGGTCTATAGGCGGTCGTCCGAACTTTCCTCACACCCCAACAACGGCACAAATCTTTCATTAATGAACTTTCAAATTCACGACCCTGATCCGTGAGGATTTCTCTCGGAGTTCCGAACACTGGGAATATTCTCTCAATTAGCAGTTTGGCTATCGTAGTAGCTTCGTGATTCTTCACAGGGAACGCCTCAGCCCATTTGGTAAATGAATCTACCATGGTAACTATATAAACGTTTCCTTGACGGGAAACGGGATGAGGCCCTGTTACATCTATCGCCCACCTGTCCATTGGGTTTCCGACTCTCATGTCTTGTAGTTCAGCCTTCTTTGGTTCTCTACCCCGGTGATACCGATTACACTCGAGGCACATCCGTTTCCATCTTATCACGTCCCTCGACATACCTATCCAATAGAACCTGCGCTTCATCTGCTGCTTTGTCTTTGCTATCCCGAAATGTCCCCCAGTCTTGGAGGCGTGCGTGTCTTCGAACGCCGCCCTTCTTTGAGTTAATGGCACTACCATTTGCCAACTATCGGGCTTTCCATTTTCGTGACACACCTTTCTCCAGAGTACTCCGTCTTTTACCGACAAACTATCTCGTTGATCCCATAGGTGTCTTACTTCCGCGTCCGCTGATCTTAACATTGATTCATCGACTTTATCCGGGTCGGCCAGCCAATCCATTATTGACTTCAATATCCGATCTGCTATCGTTGCTTCAGCCACGTCATCTGTAGCAGCTTGTTCGCCTTCGTCCCTTCCGATCTGGATACTTTTCACTTTAACTTGTTCTTCATCTCTAGCTCCCTCGGAGTTACCACATTGTCCACACGGCCGTCTAGATCGCGCATCGCTATTTTGATGCTTCCGCCCCGGTCGATGCACTATTGTAAATCTATATTCCCCTAGTAACTCTAGCCATCGTGCATTTTGGCCTATGGGGACCTGGGTTTTCTGCAGCCATTGAAGCGCAGCGTGATCGGTCCTGATCTCGAACTCCGTCCCTAGCAGATACTGACGGTAGAGTTTTACAAAATACACTATAGCTAAAAGCTCTTTCCGTGTCACGCAGTAGTTGACTTCAGGACCTTGTAGCGTCCTAGACCCATACGCTATTACCCGCTCTTCGCCGTCTTGCACCTGCGATAGGACTGCTCCAATACTTACGTTGGAGGCATCCGTATCCAAGATATATTTTCCTTGATCGCGAGGCATGGCTAATATAGGAGCCGAGCTTAAAGCCCCTTTTAATTTCTCGAAAGCTCGCTGACATTCGTCATCCCAGCGGAACTTCTTATCTTTCGCGGTCAACCTGTGCAACGGTTTTGCAATTTCGGCGAATTCTTTGACGAAACGCCTATAGTATGTGCAGAGACCCAGGAATGATCTGAGCTCGGCCACATTGCGAGGTTCAGGCCATGAAGTCACGGAATCGATTTTTCCCGGCTCGGTCATGATTCCGCGGTCAGATATAACGTGGCCGAGGAAGTTAATTTCTTTCCGCATCAATTGACATTTGCTCGGTTTGAGCTTTAGGTTGGCCTCTCGTAACCGCTGAAACAGCGTCCGTAACCTTTCTATATGCTCTTCAACCGTTGCTGAATAAACTATTATATCATCCAAGTAAACTAGACAGATGAGGTAATTCAAACCTGTCATTATCACATTCATAGCCCTCTGAAATGTCGCACCGCTGTTGGTTAAACCCATCGGCATGCGACGAAACCGGTAAGTACCCTGTCTCGTCGCGAAACTTGTTTTGTCGGCGTCTTTCCTATTCATCTCTATCTGGTAGTATCCGCTGCGGAGGTCGAACGAGCTGAAATATTTCATACCTCCCATGGTGTCTAGACAATCCTGTATTTTCGGTAGGGGAAAGGCGTCCTTCTTGGTCACCGCGTTTAATTTCCTGTAGTCTAAACAAAACCTTAAAGACCCGTCTTTCTTCTTGACTACCACAACATTCGATGCCCACGGGCTGTTGGATTCCTCGATTATTCCTTGCCGCAACATTTCTTTCGTCTGCTTATCTATAGCTTCCACCAATGGACGTGGGTGGCTACGCAACCTTTCCTTAATCGGCCGGGCGTCCCCTGTATCGATGCTATGCTGGACGATGTTTGTCTTCCCCAAGTCGAACTCCGACTTAGAGAAAATGTCCTGGTATTCGTTTAACAGACTCTTCAAATTCCGCATTTCTTCTGGCTTCAAGACACTTTTATCTACGCCTTCAAAAAGCATCTGTGCGACCGTTTCCTCGCCTCCCATCGGCGACTCCGATTCATGTTTGTCGACTACTTCTATGGCATATAAATTTACCAAATCCTCGCCCTGCTTTAACGATATGGGCATACTCGACGTGTTTAGAACTCTTACAGGAACATCGCGATATCTATCCGGCACTACCGCTCTAGCTATATGAAGCGACCCTCTAATGCAATTGGCTTCAGTCGCCCATTCGCTCTCTCCTTCGTTGGCTAACGTACGTAACCGAACTTCGGCGTTTACATTGCACTCCGACCATGGAGATACTACCACCGTGTCCTGTACTACTAGTCTTCTGCACGCGAGCGGAGCCGGCCGTTCTTCCAATGCCAGCGCCAGTCCCTGTAAGTATATTACTCCTTCTTGGAAGGCCCAGACTGCTCCATGTTCGATCAGCCAGTCCATTCCTAAGATTATCTCCTCGATATGCTTGGAGACCAACACTTTCGCCGACAGGTCTTTCCCTTCACATACGATCCGTACTGTTGTCTCTCCATCGATATCAATTCGAGTCCCGTTAGCTGCCCTTAGTATTTTCTTGGAGTCCTGCAACTCGCATCTAGCCGCTATGGATGCCGGCACAATTGACATATCGCACCCGGTATCTAATAAGCAATGTCGCCTTTGCCCCTGTACTAGCGCCGGTAAATACACCCTGTTCACTCCTTCTTTCTGTATTACTCTCATATAGTTTGGTCTTCGCTGTGTCTGGAGATTGAGATTTCGAACATGATCTGCCTCATTGCGCCGATCACGACCCTGTCTCGTGTCGTGTCCCGCTTGTCCATAGCTGTAGGAAGGGTCGTTTTTCACCTCTCTGCTATTCCTGTCTAAGCGTTGGTCCGCCCTTTGACCGCTCCTCCAGTCGAGGCCACCTTTTAATTCCTCGAACTCCTCACGTTTTACCTGTTGGGTTTGAAGCCCTTTTAACGTGCTTCGAATCTCATTTATCTCCTGTCTCCATGGTTCTTCGTTCTCTACTCTGATAGTTCTCATGGCTTGATCCCCTCTATGCCCATCGGGACGTCTTCCGTAACTTGCTCTTAAAGTCTCGAACTTCAGCGCCAAGTTAAAGGCTTCCTCTAAATCGCCGGGTTCGCGCTCGGCGACCTTTCCTGCTAACTCTTCGTCATTAAGGCTTTCGATAAACGCGTCCACCACCAATAGATTGCTATGGGGTGTGGGTTTGCCTGGGAAAGCCTGTAGCGCCAGTTGGCTCATGTCTTGGTAGAGATCGTGGAGTGTTTCATTCCTACGTCGCTTTCTAACTTTCATCATGGTCCTGTAGCGTAGATGCAATTGCTGCGTTCCGTATCGTGCCCTCAACTTGGTATATAACATATCGAGGTTCCAGGAGCATTCATCATCTGCCCATAAGATTTGGGCCGCCGAGCCCCGCAAACTTGCCTTCAAGTAAGCTAGTTCGTCAGACTCGTTCCACCCATTGTAATGCGCGCAATTCCTCATTTGGCCTAGGAATGTCTCGAGAGGGGTAGATCCATCGTATTTATCCGGGACCAACCATTCCGACTTGGGTTTTCTCTCAGAGGCTTCCCTGCTGCGCCGGGTACTAGAATAGTTCTCGCGCCCACTCTGGTATTCCTCCGGTTTCTGGTTGCGACGGTCCCGCGCACAGTTGGCATACTGTACATCTTTTTGTTTTATTTCATTCCTTTCATCCTGTCTGGATGATTTTCCTCCGGCTGAACGAGGGCTAGCCATGTAGACTAGTTTCCATTCGCCTTTGCCTGATTCTGCGCCCTCTTCACCGTCTAGAGAGTGCTTGTCGTATACGCTTCGTTGCTTATACGTCTCAGGGGCCCTAAAATCTCTCTCTACAATGTCTTCCAATTCGTTTCGTTTTGATCTAGCATGAAAATTCAAAATAACCTCGTCGTCATCGTCCATTTCGTAGTTAGACCCCGCCGGCCAGGGTTTCAATTTCCCGTCATGGCCGGAGATCCCACTTCTGACACCATTTGTCGCGAACAGCCTTGCTGCCTGTTCGTCCTCGAGCGGTTGTCTTATTCTGGACCCGCTCGACGGTCGGCAGTACTTCGAGACGGCAGCTTTTTCGTCGAATGCTTTATTAAGGGTACCGCTTGTCAGGAGGAACCGAGGTGCTGCGTCTTCAAATGATACTTCTTTCCTCGTATCATCCGTCTCGATAGGCCTTTCTTGTTCGTTACCGACTGAGTAGGCCAAGGTCCAACCACCCTTGTCTACTTCGTAATTGGGTCCTCGGGAACCCGGCGCACAGCGTCCACGCTGGACCGAGTCGGGAGTAGAAGCATACTCCACGTCTTCTATGTATTTAGACGATGATGGTTGATTTTCTTCCATGCTCCTTTGGTAGATCCTATCCCGTAATATCTGTGGTTCTCGGGGCGAAGTGATGTGGTGACCCGAACCGGTAGTGGAAGCGTCTGCGTTATCTTGGGCGATCACGGTTGGATTTTCTACCCTGCTTCCTAGTTTTACAAACTTGTAGTATATAATTAATTGATTGGTTGTTTTAACTGCGACGAACTTTATTTTCTTTGCCCTACTAAAACGTCCCTTTACCTTTTTAGACTTATTCTTCCCTATCCTTTTACTATTGGTCTTCCCGTATTTTCTACTCCTAATTTGTAATCCTACTCCCGCCTGCAGAGACGAACTCGACCCAGGCGCTTAGCAAATACCTGCAGAGACGAACTCGACCCAGGCAATGCCGTTGTTAGCCTCCCGCCTGCAGAGACACACTCGACCCAGGCGCTTAGCAACTACCCGCAGAGACGAACTCGACCCGGGTATGCCGTGGAACCAGCCTCCCGCTGCAGAGACACACTTAGCACGAGACTCGGGGTATCGCCGTGGACTACCAGCCTCCGCTGCAGAGACACACTCGACACCAGGCGCTTAGCAATACCCGCAGAGACGAACTCGACCCGGGTATCGCCGTGGACTACCAGCCTCCGCCTGCAGAGACACACTCGACCCAGGCGCTTAGCAAATACCCGCAGAGACGAACTCGACCCAGTATTGCCGTGGACTACCAGCCTCCTCGCCTGTAGAGACACACTCGACCCAGGCGCTTAGCAAATACCCGCAGAGACGAACTCGACCCGAGTATTGCCGTGGACTACCAGCCTCCTCGCCTGCAGAGACACACTCGACCCAGGCGCTTAGCGAATACCCGCAGAGACGGACTCGACCCGGGTATCGCCGTGGACTACTAGCCTCTTACCTGGGCCTACCCAGGGGGACACTGAACTCTCTCGCCTCCAAATTAGCCTTCACGGCTTGGGTAACTAGTCAACCTGAGGGACTACGAGCCTAGACTAACAAGCGAGCTTGAAAGCTTTCGGCTAGACGAAGACCAGATTTCTGTATACTAATCGTACTTTTGCCTTGGGATTGGGATATTACGTACTATCCTCCCTCGGTTCCCAGTACTTTCGCGTAGAAGGTTCTGGCCTCCCTGAGTTACTGCGCAGACGAACCACGCAGAACCCAATCTGCCTTTCTATGTATCGACGGCCGCTTAATATACTACTCAAGCGATCGACTTCAGCCAACCATGGCACCTCTCGTTTAATCGATTTACGCGTTAGCCGCGTCACTTCGGAAATACCCAGCGTAATAATCTAGCTAGGCCTACTTATAACTTCGACTTATATAATCTATAATAAATCTTTGGAAATACCCTACGTCACTTAATATTTATAAATAACAGCTGTATAATATTTGCTTTCGATCTATAATATATATTTCCTAATATATTAATAACTGCTATATAATATCTGTTTTCTATCTACAATATATATTTCTTAATATAATAATTGTGAACTAGGCGTGTTCATTACAAAAAGTAAAAGTAAAAAGTACTTAATCAGAATTTTACTTAAGTAAAAAGTAAAAGTACTCAACAAAAAAGTAGTACTTTTGAGTAAAAAGTAAAAGTACTCATATTTTTTCAAGAAAAAATATATACGTTGATAGAATCGTTTTAAACGTTCTCAAGTTAGTTCAAATTACTTGATTTAATTCTAATTAAAAACGAAACTGAAAAATAAAGGCTAACGAAAATATAAGTTCAGGTCTAAAGTTTCTGAACTAAAACAATGTTCGATACACATGCACATGCTTCTCAAGAATTTAAAAATAATCAATCCATAAATCTATAAAATAATCCAGTCGATCATTCGTGTAGGCCTATCATTGCTCCAGCATAATTTTTAGGCTAAAATTGAATCGGTTCCAATCCAAAATGAACATCTAAAAAAGTTCTCGCTTTAGTTCTGAAGAATTTTTTTTACAAATTAGCCTACATACAAATTTTGTACTTCCTCGCGATGTAAAACAAACCAAAATTGGACACTGTTTAAAGAATTTCGCCTCCCCACCTTCAAAACTACCTGGATCTGACTGTGAATACTAATGACTAAATAAAGCTAAATAACCTACATGCTTCTTTATATTTGATGAACTGTTGCAGAAGGAACTGATAGAATTGCTACAATTTAGACATTTAAAGCGATATATTTTCGCTTCACATTTGATCTATACAAATATGGATGACATATACGGCCAAGGTTGTACGGCAAACAAATTGGGTATAGATCAAGTAAACCAGTATTAGTCTTATCTGAAAATTGTCTAAATATACATTTCAAACAGTATGAAAAACGAAAAAGCGTCCGGTGCGACCTTCCTGGCCAAACCCTGCAAGTGAATAGGAAGAAGACATGGTATGCCATCATTGAGTAATGACGTCTTGAGTATGAGCATGAGAAGGAGAGAGAGAGAGAGAGAGAGAGAGAGAGAGAGAGAGAGAAAGAGAGAAAAAGAGAGAGAGAGAGGAGAGAGAGAAAGAAGGGTGCGAATTATGGTTGTTTCTAGAATCCACAATTGGAAGATCATTCCAGAAAATAGGTCCTATACAAAATTATTTTTAATTTAATTCCTAATCAATTTCATAACCTATCAAGGTCATAATTGCAGACTGTTTAAATTTTACTATCAACTTTTACATCGCCTAACAATATTATCGATATTATATTTTAAGACAGATTTCATATAATCATATATAAGCCTATATAAAAGTAATAAAACGCAAGAAACTACAGTCTCTCGTATCAAAATGTATAACATTGTGAGTTTGTTCTAAACTTCAAGACGCATAGAACGGGGGGGGGGGGGGGCTAGCTAGTTGACAAAGGCGGCCGGACGGCTGTATGACGTATCAAAGGCTTTAATGATGTTTATAATTAAGCTTTGAAGTTTATGCTCGTAAATCATCTACTGCAGGGGTTTTCAACATGTGGTCGCGACCATCTTGATTCGGTGTCATCAAATCAGAGTAGTAGCTGCCTGCTATTTATTTCAACAGTAAAAAAGCACAATTTCGCAATAATTAGCAAATTATATAACTAAATCACATCATACATCATCACTGTGACTTTAGCCACAATATCTACTCGTGATTGCTTTAAACATCTTATAGTGCCGGCAGGCTGCAGCCACTTTACTGTCCGAGAAATAGGATCCCTAATGGTCCTACTGATTCAACTGATCCAATTTTTTGGACAGTAAAGTGGCATTAAAATCACAACGCCTCCAGGGCCTATGGCTATTTTTATTTTCTAATTAATTCTAATTAGAGAATAAAAGACTGCAATAAAACTCAGGGGTACGCAGGTTGGGAACAACTGATCTATAATATGAGAAAAAATTTCAAAGTTTAAATATTAAAATGATGTAGGCCAATGTAGGGTAAGCCTTAGGCCGATATCAAAAAGTTTGATCTACGTCATACAGCTTTTATCAAATCCAAACTAAAAGCAGGTGGTCCATGATATTTTGTTACGTATAAAAAATGTTGCGATTGACTTATCAATAGTTTTTCAAATGTAACGCGACTCTGTTACTTCCACGGATGTAAAGTAAAAGTAAAAAGTACTACAAAAATTACTTCGTTACAAGTAAAAAGTACCCAGTCAAATTGGGTACTTCTTTATAAGTAAAAGTATCCGTTGAGTACTTTTTACTTGTAACGAAGTATTTTTACTTCGTTACTATACAACACTGTCGTTTGATTCATTCCATATTAGCTAGAACACAAGATGGGAAGAAACTTTCACTAATAATTGCTATAGTCTAATTAGATTATTAATATAACTAGAAAGTTACTGTAAACTAAAAAGTGAATTTCAAATATGCATCCTGTTAAGTCGTAGGAATTTTCCTGCAATTGTAAGGTTAAGCTATGTTAAATTATGCTGGAATCAATAGACCTTTTTAGTGGATAATATTGTATTTTAATATCAAACAATTTGTTTTCCTAATAGCCCTATATATGCGCATATTCCAATATTAGCATTTACTAGCTGTAATGTTTTGGAGTAATAGGTACTGAAGTAAATTTTATATTTATTTTCAGGATTAAATTCTTGCTCTCCTTGGATACATTGGTAAATTCAATTACTTATGTCACCTGTAGGAATTTAGCATCATCAAAAAATTAAGGATTCGCAAGAAGTTGCGCAGGATACGATTACCCTAGTCTAGCTGGAAAATTTGTTTGATGTCTTATGTCAATGGACAAAGGACGTAACTGTAAAATAAATTCTGTATCATACGGTAAACGAACATTTTGCGCAGCATCGACTAACAATTGCACTTCACTGAGACAAAAGAACGATTAAAATACTGAACGATTTAAGTCAAGAATTTCATATACTGAATCAGCACGGCGTGTGTTGCATAAGAGTCTTGTATGAAAATGTCCAGTATTTTCGGAACTCTTCGTCGGACCAAAAAACCCGTTACGGATTCAGCTCAGGCGACCAGTAATGGTGCCAAGCCACCTTCTAACAGCAAGTCCCGCCTTCGACGACAGACATTGGATGTGCAGATAGAGGATGTGGAAGATTCGGAGCTGCCAAATATTAACTCACAGTTCAAGAGGTCGTTGTCCCTGTCCAAATCCGGGAGGTGCAAGTCCCACAGTAAACAGCCGGCCAATAGAAAGAGCATACTTCACACCGAAGAGCTTTACAAGCAACCAAGCAATTCAATAGAAAACAACAATCCTTCACCATCGCTAGCAACACGGCAACCACAACAACAACAACCTGAAAGTGAACGGCAGGGACTTGCGAAACAGTCACAACAGGACGCTAAATGGAGCCCATCAATCAATCACAGTGGCGCCGTTAAAGCTCAGACTTATGAATATAGTATACCGCCATCTGTTGCTCGCATCGGGCACGCTACGGCCCTATGATCATTGTCATTCATAGCACTCTTCAATTGTCATAAAATATGTTTAAAGCTTGAATTTTGGATCCTCTGTTAAACTTGAAAGTCCATTGTAAATATCGCTTTTTCGCGCGTATATGTTGCTGATAAATGAGCTGAAAAACTAATGAGATCCCGTAAAGGAATGTTTTGTTTTGATATATTCTCAAATAATGGGCTATTTTTCGTCTTCAACTCGTATCTGGATACTCTCGGGCAAGAGCATTCTTTTGCTTTCGCACTCTAGTGACCCTCATTGAAGTGAAGAAATACAAGTGACCTTTCTCGCAGGTTTATTCCACCGATATACGAAGTTCTGTAACAAAGATGATATTTCTTGCATCAGAGCAATAGTAAGAGAATAACATTCAAAGAATAAGACAGACTACAGTGAAGTAGAATTCAAGAAATGGCCGATATGAGATGATAAGTATTTACGTCTTTAGAACAGAGTTGTCAGCTATTCGTATCAGTGACTCTGTAAGTCTATAGAACAACAAAACAAACAGCACCAAAAATAGAAGGCATGCGTTCTTTTTTCTAAGCTTTGATTTTCCCATGAAACGATGTAAGATAGTGGTGTCGTTTACTCTATGTACACGATGTCATGTTGAAATAAACTTGGTCAACACTAAATCTATATTGAGCATTCGTCCTCCAATAACCACATAGAGTGGTGCTTCGTTCCTATTTACATACACCTATTCATTGGAAGCTGGCAGACATGCTACACTGGAAATACTGGGTCATCATGACCTAATCAACACAATCTTATTGAGGTCACTTAATAAAATCATAACTGCTAAAGAATTACAAATGAGGTCCTTACAGTGAACATCTGTCCGAGGTTTGGTATAATGTTGTATATATAAAGTTGAACGAGCTAAAAAGAAGCCCTGTAAAGAGAAGCCCTGTAAAGAGAAGCCCTGTGACCTGCACTCAACCTAGATCACGTAACTATCTGGTCACGTGACTACCTGGTCACATGATTACTAAAATTATCAGCGAATCATCGTTCGACAACATCTTCTGAAACCTGTAACTTGCTGGGATAGAAATGAATTGTCTTAGTATTCGATTACTTTGTTCTCCAATAGGAATTCATTATATGCTAATTGGACATTTTCATGTTAATTGCCGTTGCCGTTATCAAGACAGGCCAATACGGATTGCTTTAGACTGCAACTCGATGACTGTTAAAAGTGGATGTGTAAAATTTAATTTGTGATGTACAAATGTGTACATGTAGGCCTACAAAGCTTCAACAACACATACATCTAAAGGTCGATTTTAAAAGCTATTGAATATTTCGGTGAAATCCCTGTTAAAGCGAAATCTACGCTAAGAAAAATACACGCGGCAATTTTACCCTCATTTTATAGCTTATTTTATTATTATTATTCGTAAACAAGACAATCTTTCATTTATTAATGACTTATACGTTGTTGCTTCAGTACGCTAAACATCTACTTCCTTTTCTAAAAGACATAATGTGATGAATTATGCTTTCGTTGTAACATGAATTTAGCAATCACTTCAAGCTGTTCTGCATTTATGATTGAGTTTTCATAAAATAAGAGTAGAACTTAGGTCCTAATCAGTGTCAAATTTTAGACTTAGGTATCGTAATACTGGTGTCAAGTATAGAGTCAATTTGCGTTCACTCGAAATTATCATCAGCGATGGGACATCCAGAATTAAGCAATAGGCTGATTTCAAGGCTATTTAAACTATGGAAGGAACGACAAATCCAATGAAAGGCGGCAGGCTTCGAGAAAACTATTTTCCTATTAATTCTAGGGAAATAGTTTAGTAGTATATTTTCTGGTCTACGAAGTCTTAAAATAGACTATCAATAGTTTTAGTAATTAGTTTTAAATAGTCTTTTGAGCAGGGGCAGGCCGAGATTAGGTATGTTAGATGATTTAAAGACCCACTCGTATGTGGAAATGAAGAGGAAAGCGGAAGACAGAGAAAAGTGAAGGCTGTATATACCATGGATCTGCCAGTAGGCAGTGCACTAAGAGAGAGAGAGAGAGAGAGTCTATTGAGCATTTCTCTAGAAAATGGCCTTCACCCTGTGAGACATAAAGTAGGCCTACATGCTCGCTTTCACTCAGATAGTTACCTCGTAATGTTTTACTTTCAGTGGTCAAACAGAAATTGGATCGGCTTATATTACTATTAGGCGAAAGATTCTGAATGATTTATAATTCTTGAATATATCATAACATTTAAAATGACCCGGCCGGGGCCAGTGGTTAAAGAGAGGGGGAACGCAGGGGAACTCTGTTCTCGCAGCTCCTATTTTTTCTCAGATGCTTTCCCCTGCTAGGGGCCCATTTTTCCCCTGCTAGGGGCCAATTTTTCTCCTGCTAGGGGAAACATATTAAAAAGTAGGAGATTTGCAAATAAAATAGAGATTCTCTTGCTAAAATAGATTTAAAATATGGATTTTCATTGAAAAATGTTAACTATTGAATATTCTAATGAATATTTGAGTTAATTTATTTTTGTTTGTAACTTTAAAAATTACTAAGTGTGATTTCTTTTCGTTTGCTTTGCTTTTCATGTTTGTTTGAATCTACCATGTATTGGTAAAATAAAGTCTATACACATAGCAGGGGGCTCAAAAATTCTGAGCGTTCCCCTAGCTCTCAATTCCCTTTTAACCACTGTCCAGCCCAACGTCACACATTCAATATTACACTGGAACTTTCAGTGTAACAAGTCAAACTTAAGTTTGCTCTCTGTTTCAGGTAATCCAAATAAAATTGCATTCTCTACAGAAGAGAGATTTAATACTAAAACATAGGCTTCTTCTATACGGTATCTTTTAGTCGCAAGGACTACGCAGGTATGTCATTAATCCTAGCCTATTAAGCAGACAGGACTTTGTCCAACAGTGTAATAATATATATTATGTTAATGACTGCATAGACATCGCCGATCATTGTTCTTTAAGTGGTTTCGTGTGACTTTTTCAAACACTTCAAAGAATTCGATGTTTGCGACCATAGTTACAAAACAACGAATACTAATAGTTATATGTATAGAGAGAGAGAGAGAGAGAGAGAGAGAAAGTGAGAGAGAGCGAGAGCTAGTGTGTGTGTGAAAGAGAGTAAGATAGAGATTGAGAGGGAGAGAGTGAGAGCAAGAAAAAAAAAATTGAAATTTCTTTCTCTCTCCACAAGTATTACACATGTAATTTCTTTCTCTCTCCACATGCATTACACATGTATGTTCTTTCTCTCTCCACATGTATTACACATTATAGGCCTGAGATGCGAGTCAACCTAAAATGTAGAGTTATCAGTAAGAGAGCTAGATTGTATTTTACAACACGTTACTATGCTGTACACACCATGTGGACTACTGCGCACATCTATCGCATGCAATGCCATGTTTAAGATCAAGTTACATGGTATTGAACACTCGATATAAATCATAGTGATTTTAATGAATTTCTACGCTGCAAGGCAGAGGAGTCAAGTGATAAGAAATAAAGTGTCAGTATTATGATAGAAATGGGATCATAGCTAAGATATGATAATCATTAAAAGTTATACAGTTAAGAAACAAAATGTTAGTATTATAATAGAATAGTTATCATCGCTATGTTATGATAACCATTTGTAGGATTTACATTTAACCCGTCCGTTTTAATATCTATGTAAGAAACCGCTAAAATATTGCAAATAATGGCATGGCTGATATGGGGTCAATTTTGACCCCAAGGAGAAACGATGCACAGTTGATCGCAGGGTAGCAGGGGGAGGGGGTTAAGAAGAAAAGTGTGAATTTGACTAAACGTAAGTTTTCCGAGAAACTGATAAACCTCTTTGAACCAACTCTCTCCCGTCACTGATATCGCTTTCGCGTGAGGAAACTGACGTTAACATTAACTTTACCATAAGCTGTTAGCTTTTTTAGCTTTTTACCTGCGCAACCAAATGATAGGCCAACACGTTTTCCTCAAATATTAAGCTAAGGGTTAAACAATGTACATAATTTTAAGTTACAAACAAATGTCTCTAAGATGAAATACCAAAACACAAACATACAGGATATCATTTTGTAATAATACTGAATTTAGTTAAATTTACAGCTAATAGAACGATTTGTAAGTAATTAAAAAGCATTACAGGCCTAATAAAAGACATCTTAATCTTAACAATTTAGCAAAATATAAAGTAAAGTTTGTGATAAGTAGCAGTCAATCAATTAATTAGTCGCAAACGTTATACAGATCATCTTAACTTAGTATCAGAAGCGCTAAATGAGAGGTGAAGTCAGAAATCTTAGCTATTGATTGATCCACACCATTGAATTCATGATTGCAACGAATTTCACTGCAGTGTCTGCGTCCTAAAGGAGACCAGATAGTTTTCAGTTACATTCCCTACTCACAGTGGCAGATCCTTGTTTTGAATCCATCCTGGAAAGTGTTGAATCCATCACGGGATATTCTGAATCCGTCACACGATGCACTAAAGAAATCTTCGTAGTTTTGACCAGAATAAAGAATTAATCAGCAAAAAATAAAATTAAGTTTAGCGCTCGTTTCCAAAAACCCATGCTACTATACTGTTATACTGCCGTGGACAGGATGAGATTAGATTTCGGGGTCTCCTGCTTAACAGACAAACGTGCCATCAACATGGCCACCTAACCAGTACACGAGTAGTAACTATGAAAGAAATAAGCAAGATAAGAGAATGCTTTAAATAAATATTCTCAAAAGTAATAATAAAAAATAAAGAATACTATATAATATATGCTTTGAAATGTAAATCTATGTAATTTTATGCAGTAAACTTTAAAACAAATGAACTCAATTAAAGCACTGATCTCTTGCACACCGTAAATCTGCAGCGTAAATTAAGTGCACGCATTTATTCAGCACTTTGGATTACGTACACAAATAAGACAATCAGTATAGATTTCATACGCACAGTTTAATAATAGAGTCCTAAATACAATATACTAAATTAATAGCATAATATTTTAATGATATAAGGCAAAGCAGAATACAACATGCATACAAGTAAAGCTTTACAGAAGGTCCCCTATGAAAGCACAACATCTCACTGTCTTACAATTGCCTGACAAGCGCTACTTAACTTCAAGAAGAGTTCCACGCTCTAAACAACCCATTCCAGACAACTTGCTCTTCAGTCGATCACCCTCGAGGAATAAATGAAGAAACGCTAGCCATCGTCTTATAACACAGCGTCTACAGTTCTCTAAAGATGATGCACGGCGCCCTGTTCATATCCACAGCAACTCAGTCTCTCTACCTCTCTCTTAGTGTACTGCCTACTGGCAGGTCCTTGGTATATAACGCATTCAATCATCTCTATCTTACGTTTTCCATTTCATGTCAACATACTGGTGGATCTTTAAATCATATAACATGCTATACCAATATTCTTTGGGGATTCTACTTATGACGAGGTGGGCCCTCTATGCCTTCCTCAGCTTCGACTAACATTTACTGTGCAAGGGCGTCATTCTCTGAGAAAACTATCCTGTCTATCCATACATTTGTCATATATACTCATCCTTGTTATATAGGACCAAATTCCAGTCAGCATTTCTACTGAGGAATCTCGACCGTACACGAGACTCGTGCACGAAAGTGAAAGTTAATAACCACAGACCATAAAGGCATCGATTGATGTCAATACTACTCTTACTCTTACTCTTCATTACAAAATTTACTGCGAAAATAAATATTCCACTAAACAACAGTATATATTACAAAGAAAACTTACGATAGTAATTTTCAAAGAAGGGCACAGAACCATTTGAGCACGGAAAAATTGAGAAGGCAATGAATAGCGTTCACAGATAATACAGCTAGTAACAGTTTGAGTTCTATTCGCTCAACCTCAAACTCAAGTCAATAATTTTCGAATAACCTTCCTAATATCAACTGACAATATTAAATCTTACTGAATTCTTACGTTCACAAGTTTCGATAAGCATACATTCTCATTGCAGGCTTCTGCTCTATGCAGATGCGTGCAGTGGTTCAATTGGGAATTGATAGATGAATGGTCATAATTTTTTCGGTCCCCCTTTAATGTACTTACAAATCTCCTAGTATCTAACATGGGCACCTGACTGGGGAATACACCTCAGAAAAAGAGAGCTAGTGAAACTGAGCTACCTGCGTTTCCCTTCACTTTAACCACTACACATAATGTACTCTGTTCATTATGTGTTCTAATGTACACATTAGAACACATACATGTAATGTACAACTGCAGCGTCACCAGTGTCCCAGATTCACTTTAAACTTGTTTAAAGCATAGTGACATCGCGTGATAGCTTTGTAATTAAACACACACTTAATGGAAGAAAGAAATAGAATAGACGAGACTATAAGGGATTTACTAATGGTATGGGACAGAGAGGAGTAGAGAAAGGTCTATCCGTATCCCGACCCTATCTAATTAAAATGGTATTAAAGAGAAGATGATGATGATTGATGGAACCAGAAGTGTCACAGAATGCCTAGTATCCCAATAATCCGAGAAAGAGGCGCAGCTTCTAGCTTTAGATCAGTTAACAATCGAAGTACAAGTCACGGTTCATTTAACTTCAACCATTGGAACAGTAAAAAATCTGTCAATATTTGCGTACCGTCATGTCTTAAAAACTATGAGATTATCCTATTTATATGCCATGTATCAGCCAATAGGCAGTGCTTTGAGAGAGACAGAAGTTAGATGTAAGTTGATCTGAACAGAGACGCAACAGGAGGTCTTAAATCCTTGCTAGAGTTGCTCCTAGCATCATCAGCGATTGTCGAAACAAAAGCTAAACGTTCGCGCACAGTACAACTTGATGTACTAATTTATCAGTGGTCTAATAACTACAAGCACACTATCATCATAAACAATAAAAAACAGCAAGTAATAAATGAGCAGAAGTATTCCAATGATGTCTACATAGCGAAACGTTTCATTTCCAAGGCTCTCAATAAAAAGACTACAAGATGTAGTCTAGATGTAGTCCAGCATAAGGCACAGGTCTTTATAACAGTTCAAATGACCTAAAACAGTACTGTAATTACAACAGAGCGTCAACAAATCAAAACTTAATAATAATTCAATACGCTTTATCGGTAAGTTTATAGGTAATAAAAATATTTTCCACTATCAGTTGAACATAAGCAAAACGCGCAAAATTAATTTATATTTCTCTCACAGACAAATATTCTTTCTACACATACACAGACTTGCACAGAACTTGGTCAGCTTAGACTCCACTTATTTTTTCAGTACGAAAAAGTACTGCCTTTAAAAGTATTGCTGCTTTTCTTTATGCGTCCTCTTGACTTCTATATGCGCTCGATTGGATGGGATTACATAGCTTGATCGATCCTCAACATCATTTCTGACAATGAAACCCACTAAACCACATTGCGTTGGCTATAATATTTTAAAAAGGAGGAACTAAAGTTAAAACAAAAAGCCCAACGAAATATAATTTAGATATGAGACTTCAAAACACTGAAAATGATACAAAATGACTAAAATTGACTTTCATTTTTTGCTTTGACTGGCTCTAATTGAAACTGCTAGAAATTACAGATAATTTTTAATTTTTAAGCCATTTTTGTTGTTTGTCATCTAATTACTTCTGTTGAGCTAAATTTAGAGCAAAATCATATTAGTCTGATTAATGAATTTTTACCGTTAACTGCCCATGATAATTATGCTGAATAGTTAATTAACTATGTCTTTTCAAATTAAAATTTTTATAATAGCTCAAACTTTGATACTTTAAATATAAAAATATTATGCTCACTCGAAGAACTAAATAATAAATGCACACTATTACAGTTTACGTTTCGCTACATTTTACACAAAAGATACAAATATATAAATTTGCTAGCTACAAAGAGTTATTCAAACAATAATGTTGAAAATAATTTTTAAGACGAATACACTTCACTTACACTGCACTCAAATAAGGACTGAATAACTTTCTTGGCCGGACAAATTGGACATCATTCCATAGAGCGCGTAACAATCTTCATTGAATGAAAATGAAGTTCTCTTCTATTTCGACACAGACAATACACAGTGGAAATGCAGGATACAAAACTGCTTCTATACGAATGTAATAGTTTGCTCGACATTAGAGGTAAAGCTTAGAAACATGCCACACATACTGACCCGTTACACATCCACAACAATAGTCTACCAATCATCAATCAGCACGAAAATTTCTTCAGAATAAGTGGATCTAAAATAAAAGTCTTCCGAATAAAGCAACAACGTACAGTTTAGTTGAACTAGTTACAACAAAATAGACTCGGAAAACTGGCATTGTTGTCTTTATCTACAGGGTCCTAAGAGGTTTAGTAGTTTCACGAATGCACATATTTCAACCACAGTGGCATTATCTAAAGCATCGTCAATGTGACAAGTAGGCAAAGACTGCACGTGAGTAAGATAAAGCCTTTAGACAGGCCGTTTCTGAACTTGACTTAAGCTTAAAAGCTTCTGATTGTAGTACAATTACATCCGGCTGCTCTTGATACGAAACAAAACTCCTACACCAGTACCGGCCCACTTGACAAGACTTTATTGCATGATGGGCAATGATAAATGAAATAATGAAATAATCCTAAATAATAAAATAAATCCTCTTAGATATATCCAGTGAGAATTGCGAAAGATCTAAAGCTTACAGCACTTATGTATATTGCTATTGCCCTCATACAACAGTCATTAAGTACACTTGAACGCAGCAGTACAGCATAGTACAGTACATAGTATAGTACATAGTACATAGTACAGTACAGCACGTACTTTCTACAACTACTAGTTGTTGACGAGCACCTCGGGGCCACGCCTCCTCTGACTCCTCCTACAACTACTAGTTGCTGACGAGCACCTCGGGGCCACGCCTTCTCTGACTCCTCCTACAACTACTAGTTGTTGACCAGCACCTCGGGGCCACGCCTCCTCTGGCTTCTCCTCACGGCATCCGCTCTTCTGTACGGTTCGTTCTTCAGACCTAGACACATATTCCAATCATCATCAACATCATCGTCATGTTATCGTCATCGTCGTCGTCATCATCGTCATCATCATCATCGTCGTCGTCATCATCGTCATCATCGTCATCATCATCATCATCATCATCATCATCTTCTTCTTCTTCTTCCCTTGAATCCCAGTTTAACTAGGGTCGGGATACAAACAGACTGTCTCAAATCCTCTCTGTCCCACATCACATCATCAGCCAATCCCGTATTAGAGGCTTTTCCATTCGTTAAAATTTCTGTAGCAATGTCTGAAGCCTAGGCACTCACCAACCGAATGCCCTTTCTGACGTTGGTATGGACATAAATTGACAAGATGAATCAGAAATAGACACAAATCCCAATGAATCAGAAATATCGACTGATGTCCTCAAATTTAAAATTATTATATACTAATTTTAGACAGAGATGCAGTTCAATAAAAGAATATATGACACAGTATATTGGAATTTTAGTCGCAAAAAGAGGTGTACATATTTCTTTTTAAGGAGGTGTCATTTTATTGTTTTTAAAATTTTGTTAAAACATCAAATTTAGAGATTATAACCATGACCAGCTTCACTTCAGAAAAAACTAACAAACTTCATAATGACCATTACTTTAAATATTGCCTTGCTAAAGGTACCCCTTAAGTATGTATGCCATATATAATCGTCTAATAATCATTATTCGCTAAAGTTGAAATCGTCTAGTAATTCAACGGTACCTCACATTTAAATTTTAGTTCAATTTAGAGTACTCACTTTTAAGTATTAATAGAATGTATATTCAAAGTTAATGCAACTTTAATTGGCAGAAAAAATTGTTTGCAGAATCGTAAAGAGTTACAGCATATCTACACTAAGCCGAGCAGACACAGTACATTAATTTATCATCATCATCATCATCATGATCATCTTCTCTTTAATCCCAGTTTAACTAGGGTCGGGATACGAATACAACGTTATGCACTAGCAAAATAACTAAATATTCCACAGATGATAAACAAACCGAGAAGTATATCTTCCAGCGCTCCATCGTACACCTCGTAGACTTTCTTCTCTGTTATTTGTCGCTGCCTCTGCCTCAACTCTCCAACAACAGCAGCCTATGACAACATAGAACAGAGCTGCAGAAAAGTCTTTACAATTAAAAACTACAGAAATTTTATTCTATAGAATACATCTGAGGTCGCACAGTTGAAGACTGCTACTTTAAACCACTCGAACGCTTAGCACTAAGCATTATCTACAAGGACCTCTTTAAACCTTCTACTTCTCATACATGCCTTAGTAATCGTCATCATCATCATCATCTTCTCTTGAATCCTAAATTAACAAGGGTTGGGATTAAAATATTTTGCAGCAATTTCAGGAGTCTAGGCGCTCATCAGCCGAATGCCCGTTCTAACGTTGGTTTGGACCTTAGTGCTCTGTCGCCTTCTACGACACGTACTACCTACTACGACATAGAGCAACCGTGTAGTTCACGGTTGCTCTATTTTTCAGCAACCCAAACACTTCACGGGTCTGGGTTGCTAAACTAATAATATAAAACTGATAAAATAAACCTGATAAGTTAAAATTGATAATATTAAACTGATAAGATAAACCTGAGAAGATCAAACTGATAAGATAAAACTGATAAGATAAAACTGATAAGATAAATCTGATAAGATAAGACTGATAAGATTAAACTGATACAATTAAAGTGATACGATTAAACTGATAAAATAAAACTGATAAGATAAAACTGACAAGATAAATCTGATAAGATAAATCTGATAAGATAAAACTGATAAGATCAAACTGATACGATTAAAGTGATATGACTAAACTGATAAGATAAAACTGATAAGATCAAACTGATAAGATAAAACTGATAAGATAAATCTGATAAGATAAAACTAATAAGATTAAACTGATAAGATTAAACTGATACGATTAAAGTGATAAGATAAATCTGATAAGATAAAACTGATAAGATAAATCTGATAAGATCAAACTGATAAGATAAAACTGATAAGATAAATCTGATATGATTAAACTGATAAGATAAAACTGATAAGATAAATCTGATAAGATCAAACTGATAAGATCAAACTGATAAGATTAAACTGATAAGATAAAACTGATAAGATAAATCTGATAAGATAATCGCACTACTACCTGAGTCTGCTTCTGGTTGACCTTTTTGCTCTCCCGCACTGACTGCCTTATAACAAGCTGCGCCTCTTCCTGCTTCCTCATGTTCTCCAGATCTATCTGAGCTTGCTGTTACGTAGATAATAATAATAAAGATTTAACGGCCGTTTCCTCATACAAGGATTATGTCAGGGACGTCACAACATATACAAACAGTAGAATAGATAACATATACAAACAGTGCATAACTTCAGTCTCGAGCAATGAACTGTCCTATATAGCTAGATCAAGGAAGCTAGAACAGAACAGGATTAATCCACAGATATAGATCTAGACCTGTTTCATGTTTAGGCAAAGGTTTATCCTGAAAACCATTTCAGTTTCCCAACAGTGAAAATTAATTGTTAAAACTCGGAACAAACAAGTTGGTAAAACTATCATCCCAAATGCCAACCTTTGTAAGAAATCAAGGACAAACAAAAATTGGAAAGAAATAGACAAAGAACTACATAATTTTACTTTATATCTTACTAACTATAACACAGAATGCATCATTATCTTAACCGGTCAAATATTCCGAAAACAAAACTATCCGTTAACCCCCTTCAGTAACCGTTTATAGCAAAATAACAATTAACAAATACCAACATTTTATTAAAATAATAATAATTACTGTCTATAGGTTGATAGAGAATTTTTGTTTATGTGCAGAAAAATTAAATGAAAAAAAGGCTCTAATGAGAACCTTGTACGCCTTTAGAAACTGAACGAAAGCCGAAAAGAATGTGTTAGGAGAGACAGTCTTAGCATTTTCTCCAAAATACTCCACTACTACAGCGTAGTTGTCCTGCAAACACAAATCAACAAAACTTCCATCAATAAACAAATTTATCAAGAATTAAAATGAAACGAGATTTGAACATAGCTCAGTTAACCTAAATACACAGCACAGTATAGAAATCTCAAATTCTCAAACAATTAATCAATAACAGTTTATGTCATTATAATTTGAATTAATAGAACGGTATTGGGATGTTTTAAAATAAATGCTGCATTGATAACATTCCAAATCAATCCTTATTGCAGTATCAGGGTTAGTCGCCTGTTGTAATAATTTTTTCTCCGTATAGTTACACACATGATAACCGCATGTGCAGTAGAGTTTCCTTCCTTATGATTGCTGTTTTTGTAGTTTTCGTTATTTCTTCTTTCCTCTTCATGGTTAATAGTAATCGTTGCCTTTTGTTGGCGCACCAATTGCGGCCGGCGCGGATTTAAGAATAACCTTCCAACACCCTCGGGATTTTTTCATTCAAAGTTGCTAACACTCGGTCTTCCAAGGTGGTCACCCACAATGTACTAAACGGGCCCGATTTTGCTTAACTTCTTTCAAGTGACGCGCAGCTTAACCATGTGCGCTAAATCCCACCACCAATAATAATGCCATGCGATCAAATTTTGCAATACTTTTGAGACTAGTCAGATACTTCTGCAGCAAAACAAATGAAAACAATACAATGGAAATGCCAGTAAATAATTACAATAACAATAAAAAAGAGAACAACAGTAAACGTAAACTATACTATAGACAAGGCTACCGATGCTCTTTACGATGTTCTACCGATGACGTCCCTGGCATCATCCTTGTATGAGGAAACGGACGCTAAACCTTTATTATTATTATTATTATTCTTGTTGAATCATTAGAGACCTGGGCTGCCTTTGCCTCAGTTTTCAGCTGTTTGATTTTATCATCAGAGTTCTGGAGGAAGTCCCGGAGTATTCCCGGAGGGTCCCTGTCCTTACGAGCCTCGTACTCCCTCCTCGTCATCTCCATGCCTTTCTCCAGGTCCCCCAGGTCCGTCACTATGTTCTCTAGCGATACTGGAACGTACAAGAAAATACGTTAAAATACAACAAATACGTTAAAATACAACAAAATACATCAAAATACATCAAAATACATCAAAATACAACAAAATACGTCAAAATACAACGAAATACATCAAAATACAACAAAATTCATCAAAACATAACAGAATACATCAAAAGCCAACAAAATACATCAACATACAACAAAATACAACAAAATACATCAAAATACAACAAAATGCATCAAAACACAACAAAATACATCAAGATGCAACAAACAGCATGTCCTGCATCGGCTTCTTCCGCCGCTTAAAGATAATTTTAACTTTAAGCTCAGGGAGAGGGCTCATCCCTTCTCTTTACCATCTAAACGCTCACCTTTGATGGATAAAAACTTTATAATTAGAATGCTATATAAAGACTCTTATTAAGTTTCTTTGAAACAATGTCAGCATAATGCTATGTTTATTGCTTTCTATATTTCCATTTGTATGTGTGTACGTTTTCTGCGGTATGTCAGATTTCATGTAATAAACGAATGTGTAATTAATGCAACAAGATACATAAAAATACAACAAAATTCAGTGCACTTCAATACAATACAAATGCAACAATTCCAAATCTTTCTAGATAACAATGAACACAACTACATAAAATATAAAATTCACACCAATTCAAAGCCACACAAAACATAATTCTTTCCTCTTAATGTTGTTGTTACTCAAAAAAATTTCAGTGTTGATGGAGACTGATTTCAGTGTAGAAGCAGTCTAAACTACACAAACAGAACACTTTAAGTAAATCGTTTTCTATTTTGACCTCAAATCGTCGGGATAGCGTTAAACCTTTATTTTTATTATTAGTACACCACTAGAGTGAGAACTTAGCCCATCTTGAAGTCAGCAGCATCGATTTTTCTTCTTAGTTACTGAGTTTCTTCTTAGTTCTGATTTTTTCAGTTAATAAGTTACGTATTCATACTAAAAGTAGAAAATACCTGCTGAAGCTTTCTCCACATGTTGCAAGTCTGCCTCAAAGTTCCTCACTTCTGGAAACTTCTGCTCGACCGTCATCACTATGAAATGTAGCAGCGAAATCTTCTTGTCGTTCGATTTTGTGTCAGAGAGCTGAGTAGTACAAAAATAGAAGTAATAATACTAATGGTATTATGGTACTAATGTACTATGGTACTAATGTATAATAGCACTAATGTATTATGGTACTAATGTACTATGGTACTAGTGTATAATAGCACTAATGTACTATGGTACTAATGTATAGTGGTACTAATGTGTTATCATAATACTAATGGTATTCTGGTATCTCTTTCTGTCTCACTGCACTTCCTACTGGCAGGTCCATTGTATATAAGATTATTTTTTATATTATCAGACATAGATAACTTCTTATACATAAATACATTAAAATAGACGTTGACAACATTAGTCAACATATAAACACATGTAGACAACATTTAATCAACATTTTAACGCATTTAGGACTTAAGTTGATCAACAAAATTTAGTACAACAAAAGAGAATGTATCGAAATAGCTTCTCGTATAAACAACATGGCTCATGAATGTCATTGAAACTGCCTGAGTACACATAATCAACGTTTGAAGACATTTATGACTCAAGTCGATGGGTATAAGAAATCAGACCATGTTGAGACTCTGAAGCTTGAAGCCGTACACCGCACCTCTCTTGAAGCTGTTCATGTAATTACCAAACGCCAGAATGATCTGTTCAAAAACAAACAGTGGCTGTTAGAATATGGCTGTCCAGAGCTAGTGGCAATGTCGGTAAGATACTCGACCGTGGATCAGTATGTGCGGGGTTCCAAATCTTGAGCTCGCCCGTTACTGATATCGCTTTCGAGTGAGGAAACTGACGTTAACATTAGCTTTTTTGTTGTTATTATTAGATAATATAACATCTAGTCTAGAACTGAGGCCGTTAGATTACGTCGCGTCGATAACTGCAGCTGTTAGATAAAACAATATCTGTAACTGTGGCTGCTTGATTAAGTCACACTTATAATGTAGCACTTAGATTAAATATATCCATAACTGTTGCTGATAAAATAAATAATATCTCTAACTGTAGCTGTTAGATTATATAATAATTATAACTGTGGGCGTTAGACTAAATCATCATCATCATTATCATCATCATCTCTTCAATCCCAGCTTAGCAAGTAATATCCCCGTTAGAATAAATAATATCAGTAAATAGAACAGGAACATTTTTGCACAAAAATTTCAAGATAATTCATAACCGAGAATCGAAGAGATATTGAATTGAATAAATTATAAAAAAATGCATCAGAAATTATTCACATCCAAAATAAAAATTTAAAAAATTTGAATAGCATATTGAAATAAATAGAAATATAAATTCAATATATTATATAAAATTACAACTTATATTATGCATAATTCAGTAAAAATTCAAAATCTGTATGTTTAAATATATTACAGCAAGAAATAAAAATACAGAAATTACAGACTTCGATTAATTTCTTGATCTTGTTTGAATTCTTAATGGCCACCGATGCTGCAACTACAGCCTTCAGTTGCTGGAAATAATTACATTCAGTAATATCATAGCGACTGACAAATATGGTGTACTGTTGATGAAAGTAAATATCAAGACATTTAACAGACAATTTATAATTCACTATTCTAATAAATTATTCCATAAACTGGCTGAAGCCAGTGGTGATGTCGGTAAGATATTCGACCGCGGATCAGTATGCGCGGAGTTCAAATCCTGGGCATGCCCGTCACTTATATCGCTTTCGAGTGTGGAAACTGACGTTAACATTAGCTTTACCAGCTTTTAACCAAACCTTCCTGGTTCGCATGTCAGATTTAAGCCTACTCGGCCATCTAACAATTCATTATTATCACTTACATAATTTTAGTCATATATATGTAAGTTTTGGTTTTTCATATAAAAGATTAACTAAAATTATTTGAACTTGTTAATTTAAAAACTGACTCACTAATTAGCTAACTTCTTAGTGAAAGTTTTAGAAGCATAAGTCATTCATTGAAATAAACAACGGTAGACTTACAGGATGCAGCTGCTGGAAGGTATCAAAGAAGTTGCCAATAAAGCTCATGATATGCAGTTTCTGACTCAACCGTTCTACCCGTATTAGCTGGAAAAGGAAAAATATCATAAACGATTAATTCCATAGTAATTCATGCGTAAACGATTAATTCCAGTGAGATTATAGGAACCATAACATTACAGATCCTAAGATATCTTAAATGGAAAATTTGAGTTGAGTTGAACAGCTTTCTCTCTCTCTTTCTCTCTCTCTCTCTCAATCACTCTCAGAGACTAAAGTCAAACCTATGACATCAAATTTCTTATGTAACTTAATTCTAATACATTACGTTTCTCAAATTTCTACTCTGTAATTCATACCCACATGGTTTCGTCAATATGTCATTTAGCATTTACAGTTTCACTTATAATATCGCTTGCACTGATGTTTATAACACAAAAAGGCACTTATACAAAATCTCAATAATTTCCACGAATTCTATCATATTGACAATTCTTCTAAAGGTTTGCTTCGTTAAAGTTGATTTACGACACCATATAAAACATTTTTACCAAAAGTAACAAGAACACATCATAACTGAATTAGATTTATCATCATAGAGGTCAGTGAGGTCAGTGAGGTCAATTGGAAGGACTTACGTTCATCATGAACTTGTCTTCATCGGACAGGATCTCTACCGGCTTCTTGTCCTTCTCGTACTCCTTGAACGCTTTCGTCTCCTGCTCGTTAGGAGACACTCTCAGCAATATCTCCACTCTGTCCAGAGATAACGTCTTCAGATCCAGGCTGAATGAGATCACATTTATTGTTTTTAAATAAACGAAGATGTATTACATTTTAACAACAAGCTCAGTGGGAGGGCTCATCTATTTCCATTACCATTTAAACGAACTCCTTTCGTGTATAAGATTTTATAATTAGAATATTATATAGTGACCGTTATGAAACTTGTATCTTGGACTTTGCGGTATTATTGAACTTTCTATTTGCGTTTTGTTCCATTTCTGTTTGTACGTTTTTGGTGGTGTCAGATTTCATGTAATAAACGAATATTAATAACAATAATCATCTAAACATAGAGGCACGATGAATCAATTTAGTCAAGTCCATAGGACGACAGTTTCAGCGATATATCTACTCCTACTGCTTCGGTGAATCTACTCATCAACCATCTAAGCTAGCAGTAAATTAGAAAGAGATCAAATGCTTCGATATGAAAAGAAGCTTAACACACTTTTAATAAAATACTTAATCACAATCCATTATTAATCATCATGTACATCACTGACTGCTTTCTTGAACAATAGGTCTTCTAAACTAAGCAACATGGATTCACATAACATAACATTACAGAGTCAGGAAGCAAATTATCTGCTTGTTTAAGACAAATCATATCGATTGCGACAGTTGACTATTAGGTTACTCACAGAGACGGCGCTTTCTCTATAGCGTTCGACAGTGTCATGGACGACAGTATCAGTCAAATCAGCTCGAATTGACTGCTCGTGTTGGTAAGGTAATTAAACAATATTACGCTATTGAATTATATATAACTTAAATACAATAATATTCAAATCCTATTTATAGCTCAGTCAAATGAAAGACAAAATAATATTAAAGAAGCAAACTGAAGCCAGTTACCTGTTAATAGCTCTAATAATATCTTCGTCAGACATCTCTATCTTCCTGCGTGTTATTGCTACAACATTAACAATGGACTTAATTAACAGTTTTATAAATTTGTTATTTTGATGGCATCCCTACAGCACATATTTCTTCTATTTTCGTGGTATGCGAGGTTAAGTTGATACTTAAAAAATTATTTTTAGGTAATTTCCTAGCTCAGTTTCTCTTGAAATATAAATCCCTATTTTGAGTTTATATTTGTAAATAAATTATATTTGAGTATCTATACAAATAAATATCCATATATTTGTATCTATATTTGAGTCTATATTTAAAATGTTGGTTCAGCATTATAACTGTTTAGCTTGAGTGAACCGTTTTCACCTAGTGCCTACTCTCTACGCATAAAGCTCTGAATGCTGTTATCTACCACCTTCTGACCAGCTGCATTTGCAGCTCTAAGACAAATTTCATTCAACATTCAACTCTTTTGTATTGTTATTTGTTTATCTAACTGCATGCACTTTCCTACTATTTGTATTATAATCTGTGCAGTGATGAACAAATAAACGATACTAAACGAAAACAATAGCAATGAAACATCAAATGCTAAATCTGATATCAAAATGGATAAGACTAAGTTTATTTTCTATCACCAGAAGACATACTAACCGATATGGCTAAGTCTATTTTATCACTATACCACAATGAAGGAATACTAACCGACGTTTCTCAGTCTATTTCCCTCCAGTAACGAAACTGTCTCAACTTTTTTCGCCGCAGCTTTTCGACTAGTGGCTAAAGCATCTGCATCAGCATCATCGAGCGTTAGATTGCCCAGCTTAAATAACTCCTCGAACTTATTGAAATCTATAACCTGACAATCAATCAATCAATCAGTCAATCAATCAGTGAATATAACAATCGTTCTGCAATATTTTATATAGGTTATTTCAATTCACTAATGTTATTTTGGTCTTCAAAGGCTCTACACTCATCAATTCTTAATTAACTCAGTTGAACATCACTCTCATATTGTATAACATATTCTTCCACTCGTATTCTTCTTTGTGCACGTGTTACTTTACTACGCAGCTACTATCATCAAAAGTCATAAACCTTTAAAAAACATCCTAAAACATACTAAAAAACATCCAGTGCCTACACATCACGTGTAGATTTTGAAAACTGGAAAATAAGTAAAAAATAGACCTTATCCTTTAAAACAAATTAAGCATTCTAAAAGAGTACAGAAAAATATAACAAATGGATTAAATACATGACATTTTCATAAACTTGTCACACAAACCTGATAGAGCTTCTCATCGTCTATCTCAGAGAACATGGTGCCCTTAACCTGGTTGGGCTTCATAGCCACCCAATTCAGCACAGGCAGGCGGTACTTCGGTTGAACCTTGCGCTTTATTGTCATAGCTAGCGATCAATCAATCAATCAATAAATGATTAAATCAATCAGTGGGTCAAACCGAGTTCAATCAGTCAATCAATCAATTAATTAAAACTGATCAATTAATCAATCAATCAAAGGCAAGCTCTAGACTAGATATCGATACAGTTTATTATATCAAGCTCATAATTAATTGATTCTAAAATTTCAATCCACTAATCAAAAGACATATAATGCAGTTTACATAGAGCCAACAGCGTTTAGTTCTATACAGGCTAGCAAATCACTCTATCACACTGAGCAATAGCTAGTAAGAATTCTTATACAACAATTACACCCTTTGCTGCCCTTGCGCTATAAGTAGACATACGAATGAAGACACGGTGGGTATTAGCTATAAAACAAGGCATAGAGGTCGATCTCATTGAAATCAAGAAGCTATGTTTACATAATGTGTACATCAAAGCCCTTGTTAAAAGAAATCTATTATTCTAATTTTTCTACAACAACTTAATGCATCTTTTTCACCAGTCATTTATCCACTGCACCCGGGATAAACATCATTTTAGTACAATTTTTTCTAAAATGATTAATAAAAAAAAAAAAAAGAAATAACAATTAGAGTGCTACAGTCATCAATGACAACATCGAGTAATATTGAGACAAAATCAAGTTAATTATTGTAAGTCACCTGCAGCACCAGGGAGACCAGGAGGGGGCGGGGGGGCCGGGCCCCCAAATGGCGGAGGAGCAGGGGGTGCGGGGGGCGGTGGTCCCATAGACGGTGCAGGTGGAGGAGGAGGAGGGGGCGGAACAAAAGCGGGAGGCGGAGGATTTTCCACTGAAAGTCTGGCGGACCCGCCTGCGCCACCTTCTGCCGCTGAGCAGACAAAATAAACAAAACTAATTAAATACAGCCACTTCTGCCAATGAGCAGACAAAATAAATATAACTAATTAAAAACAGCCACTTCTGCCAATGAGCAAACAAAATAATCATCACTGATTAAAAACAGTCATTTCTGCCACTGAGCAAACAAAATAACCACCACTGATTACAAACAGTCACTTTTGCCACTGAGCAAACAAAATAACCACCACTGATTAAAAACAGTCATTTCTGCCAGTGAGCAAACAAAATAACCACCACTGATTAAAAACAGTCACTTCTGCCAATGAGCAGACAAAATAAATATAACTAATTAAAAACAGTCACTTCTGCCACTGAGCAAACAAAATAATCATCCTGATTAAAAACAGTCATTTCTGCCACTGAGCAAACAAAATAACCACCACTGATTAAAAACAGTCATTTCTGCCAATGAGCAGACAAAATAAATAAAACTAATTAAAAAGTCACTTCTGCCACTGAGCAAACAAAATAATCATCACTGATTAAAAACAGTCACTTCTGCCACTGAGCAAACAAAATAACCACCACTGATTAAAAACAGTCATTTCTGCCACTGAGCAAACAAAATAAATATAACTAATTAAAAATAGTCACTTCTGCCACTGAGCAAACAAAATAATCATCACTGATTAAAAACAGTCACTTCTGCCACTGCGCAAACAAAATAATAATCACTGACTAAAAACAGTCATTTCTGCCACTGAGCAAATAAAATAACCACCACTGATTAAAAACTGTCACATCTGCCCCTGAGCAGACAAAACAAACACCACTGATTAAAAACAGTCACTTCTGCCAGTGAGCACAAAAACAAACACTACTATGGCTTCTGAGATGGTTTCCCATTGCCTTAATCAGCTTTGCCTTGTTGCCTCTAACAAACGTAATAATTGTCATAACCTATAATTAATATATTTCCCATAATGTGTCCAGGACACTGACGAATAGACCAAACGACAACTGCACGTGTCGTAACAGGTGTCTACGCAGCAACTAAGAGAGGCAATGAAAAACCATTATAGAAGCCATTTCTTCTAATCTATATCTTTAATTGCCAGAATATGAGAGCCAGAGAGATTGAGAGAGATATTGAGATAGAAAGAGAGAGAGAGATTAAGCAAGAGATTGAGAGGAAAGAGAGATTCAGCGAGAGATTGAGAGGAAAGAGAGAGATTGAGAGAGAAAAAGCGATACTGAAAGAGAGAGAGAGAGAGAAATTGAGTGAGAAAGAGAGATACTGAGAGAGAAAGAAAGAGATTAGGAGAGAAAGAGAGAGATTGAGAGAGAGCTATTGAGAGAGAGATATAGAGATTGGGACAGAGAGAGAGAGAGAGAGAGAGAGAGAGAGAGAGATATTGAGAGAGATAGATGTGCAGAGATAGATTTGTTATTTGTACAAACAATTAGACTTAGAGCCGTCACCTCCTCCCACGCCTATAGACCCACCGCCTCCTCCTCTAGCTAGCTGAGACTCTAGTGTCTGACAGCGATCCTACACAAACACACAACAAATATACACACTGTACATGTATAGTGCTATATATTATGATCTTAGTTATATTAGCTTCTTTCCTCCATTCCCAGTTAAATTAGGAACCAATATAACAAATAATAATAATAATAATAATAATAATAATAATAATAATAATAATAATAATAATAACAAAAATTTAACGTCCATTTCCTCAACCAGGGATTATTTCAGGGACGTTCCCACAGCACACATCATTACACATCAATTCACCCAGACCAATCTGCAAAAGAAATGTGCTAAGGAGAAGTAAGGTCCTAAACGAAAGCCAGTCCAGTGATCAAAAATCTATGTAAATGTACATGTATGACGATAAATAGAATATTTGTAAATATTTCGCTTTCACAACATTATCGTCATCTTTCCTTGAATCCTAGTTAAGCTAGGGTCGTGATAAAATAAATAATAGGGTCGGGATAAATACTAAAGCATTTTAATAAATTGTTTGACATTAAATAAGTACACAACAGGGACATTACAAACAGACATCAAAAATTGTTGTGATAATTCAATTATGGCCTGACAATGCGATGCTCTCACTTTGAGCCCGGCAATTACACCTGCATTCTGAAGGCCCTAAATTACATTTCAACTGAAACTTACATGTCATCGCCGTCTGTTGAGATAAATGATGCTAAATTATCATCACATCTCTTCCCCCATAGATTAATATTATCTTGCCTGACTGATTTTTGATCACCAAACCGGCACCGTTTAGGATCTCTTTTCTTTCTCTTCAGTGCATGTCATTTTTCAGGTCATTTGGGTGAATTGATTTGTAGTAACATGTGATGCAGGGCCGTCCCTTACATCATCCTTGTATGAGAAAACAGACGTTAAACATGTATTATTATTATTTCAAAATTTTAACCAACTACGTGCATGTTATAATGTCATTTGTACACGTCATTGTCTTGACATTTTTTTTATTATAGTTTATTATTATTATTATTATTATTATTACTTTTTTTTATTACTATTATTATTATTATTATTGTTATTATTAAAATTCTATCCAATACACTACTGCGACAATTTCTAACCCTTAGAAGATCTGATTCCTGCACAGCATCACTGAGGAGTCTCTGCATTTCAGCTGCATCGATCAATCAATCAATCAACCAATCAGTCAATCAATCAATCAGTCAATCAATCAGTCAATCAATCAATCAGTCAATCAATAAATCAGTCAACAATCAATCAGTCAATCGATTGATCAATCAGTCAATCAATCAATCAATAAATCGATCAATCAACTAATCGATCAATTAGTCAATCAATCAGTCAATCAATCAATCAATCGAACCATCAATCGATCAATCAATCAGTCAATCAAACGTTCAATCAATCAGTCGATCAATCAATCCGTCAATCAATCAACTGATTAATGAGAAGTTCATATATCAATTCATTCAACGAGCATAACCAATCACCTATCGAGTTAATCAATCAATCAGTTAATTTATTTATAGATTAGTCAGTCAATCAATCACATAAAATTTATTTTCATTAATTATATCTTAGAGCTGCTAAACAAATTGAATCTATTAATTTATCTTATTGATTACCTAAATTTGTTACTCTATTCTTTACTTGCTTACATGGCAAAGTCCCTCTTACAGTTAAACACTGTAATACTAAATAACCAGACGGAAATATTGCAATCATTACAAAATTATATACATTGTAAATCAACACAATCATACATTAATATAAGTCTTTAGAGTACTACTACTAATAATAGTAAGTCCTCGTCATAATAATAGCTTCATACATTATATAGGTGTTTTTCAAGTCGGTGTGGCTAATTGTGCAATTATATGCTGTTTTAATTATTATGTGCAGTGTTGACTTTTTAATTTGCCGTTAATATTATTTGATTGTTTTGTTTGTTGGTCTATGCACAATAATAGAATATATGAAGTATTTCGATCCAATTAGGCTAACTGTAACTCTGTGTAATTGGTGGTGGGTTATTTTCTATACTAATTTTATGTTTATGCTGTTTGGTTTGTTTACAGTTGTTCCTGTCACGTGTTGACGAATAAAGAAGTGGATATATATATTATATATATATATATATATAATATATATATATATATATATATATATATATATATATATATATATATATACATTTCTGTCTCTCTCTTAGTGCACTGCCTACTGGCAGGTCCATGGCATATAGCGCCTCCACTTTTCTCTGTCTTCCGCTTCCTCGTCATTTCCACATGAATGGATCAGTAAATCATCTAACATTCCTAATCTTGGCCTGCCTCTGACAAAAATATAAATTTCATATGTAGTAAAATAATAATATTAAAATAATAATTTTGTCTTAGCATAATATAAATATATTTCTGCTTGTCTACTCACTGAGTTTACTAATCGCAGCGTCTTCTAATTCCTGAGCTCTCTCGTTGGCCTACAACAAACAAGCACAACGAACTACTTGCATGTAACTTTCTGCTTTTAACGAGTTGTTAAACTTTAAAGCTACAATTTTAAATATAACTGCTAGAGTTTTCTCAAAAGTCGTAGAATACGGTTGTAATAAAGTAATATCTCAACTTTATAAAGCTTATGTAACGTCTAAAATCTCTAGGTTTCTTTGCCTTAAACTAAACATCAGAAGATCACCTAGCATGTGCAACAATCAACGCTGCACTACGAGACGAGACTCGAGCCTGATTAGAAATCCTAACATCACGAATCGAGAATGTTTGCAGCTGATTGGCGCTATCAATAGCAAAGATATGATTAACCATGGAAAGGAGTAATAATAACCTGCCAGGAACCCGTAAAGTGGTCTCGAAGACCGAACACCGGCCATCACACCGCAATAGAAATTGTCAGAGGTTATTATAATTATTACTCAGCTTCTTTTAACTGAGGCCAAAAGTCACAAGATATTTTCAACTTTGAAATGAAAGAAATTATAAATATAATTATAATATAGTTATATAAATATAAATTGTAATTACACGTTATAAAAAATTAGAGCTCACGTGAGAAAGTTCTTCCTCTAGATCAGCGACTCGCTCTAGCGCCATTGTCTTTGTGTCAGAGTCCTCGAGCAGCGTCTGCACGTCTATCGTGTTGTCGAGGTAAGCGTTGACCTGCACCGGCAGTCTGTCACTCTCTGTGTGGCGCAACTTCTGCTCCAGCAAAAACAAGCTGACGTTAACGTCAGTTTCCTCACTCGAAAGCAGTGTCAGAGACGGGCGAGCCCAGGATTTGAACCCCGCACTTACTGATCCGCGGTCTAATATCTATTAACTAGCAAAGACTTTGCATTAATAATAATAATGATGATAATAATGATAATGATGCTAATAATAATAATGGAAATAATAACAATAGAAATAATACCAATAATAATAATAATAATAATAATAATAATAAATAATAATAGTAATTAAAAAACTAATGTTAATGTCAGTTTCCTCACGCAAAAACGATGTCAGTGACGGGCGAGCCCAGGATATGAACCCCACGTTACTGACATCGCCACTGACTCCGGCAGACAGATTTTATACTTCAATGAGACTAAACTTAAGTTTCAAACAAATTCCAAGGTAGAATTGGTTTAATTAAACAATTCAACCAATTAAATTTCAATAATTTTACATTTTAAACTCAGAAAAGCATTCAGTTATTGTCGAATAGCAATGGTAGTTAACAATGTTACATAAAAACTACATATTAATTATAATCATAAAGTTAGAGTTAATCATAACAGTACACAATAAATACTATAGGTATAATATTAATTTAAAATCGTTTAATTAATTTACAACAATTTTTGATTATAAGTAAGTCTAGATCGGTGATATTGAGATTTTTACTTAGATAAGCGATCTTTGACATCGCTTTCGAGTGAGAAAACTGACGTTAACATTAATTTTACCAGCTTTGCTTTTATACTTAGACGCCTAATCTGACAGCAATGCCCCTAATGCTGAACATATTCATGCTAGAGGGCACTGTTAGATACGGTCAGGTTGGGGTAGAGGGTAAATCTATATCTATCATAGAACTTGCAGAGATTGAAAGTAAGTATAACATTCAACAAGACAAACCTCAAGGAATTCATCGAGACCTAGAAGACTGAACTCATGCTGAAGATGAACTCTAAAATTCATATCCTCTACTGAATGAACCACTATGTTGATAAACTGCATACATGCCACCTAGAAATCAATCAATCATTCAATCCATCAGTTAGGTATCAATCAATCAATTGGTTATTCTAGTAACCTATATATCACTTAGTCTTAATTATCTGATTAATCAGACCATGAATCTTTTATGGAGACAGACATTAATGAATCAGAAGCAGATTATAATAGATTTTACATAAAATATTCAACACTTTCTACCCACATAAACCTGCTAAACAACTGTTAACATTAATTAGCATTTTGAGTCGAGAGTTAAAATTATTTTATGGCAACTGACAAAATACTATTAAGCTATTTTCTGTCATAGTGCTACCCATAAAGTAAAATACTACTATTAAGCTATTTTCTGTCATAGTGCTACCCATAAAGTAAAATACTACTATTAAGCTATTTTCTGTCATAGTGCTGCCCATAAAGTAAAATACTACTATTAAGCTATTTTCTGTCATAGTGCTACTCATAAAGTAAAATACTACTATTAAGCTATTTTCAGACACAGTACTAACCATAAAGTAAAAAACTACTATTAAGCTATTTTGTGACTAACCATAAAGTCAATGTCGAATTCATCAGAATCTTTGAAGTAGCTCACAAGCGTTGAGAACCTATGCGTTTCTTCACAGATCTAATAGTAAAATACAACATAACATAATACAGACTGTTAGCATATAACTTTTCATATGACTATATTATCCGAAATCTTGAAGGCCAACATATTTTATAATCAATTGTTTGAAATATTATGTTAATTTTCACCTAAACTTGTCAAATTTTCTTTCAAATTCATTAATAACTCTCATATGTGTGGCATATAGCATAGTGGTTATGTCATGAAGTTTTAAATGACAGATCCTGAGGTGAATTGAACTCTCACGAGTTCGAAACCCAGACGCGCTGATCTGAGAGTAAAATCTCGGACATTCACTGGACTGGATACACGGAAAATGGATTAGATTGCCTAACGGTTTAAACAGGTGGTACTAAAAAGTGATAGATATCAACATAGTTGATCATTTCACTATAATGCGTGTTTACTGTATTTTATAGTCTAACAGGTTCACAGTACTTACCAGTTTGAAGTTGTCGAATGCTGACAGTATAATCTGATGACCTCCACTCACTAGGCAAATGGCCGCTAACAATTCTAGCACGAGAGTTTTTGTTCTAAAGCTCTTGTGATTGAGACTCAATGCGATGCAGTTTATTGCTTCAGGGTGACCGAACACAAGATTGAAACCATACTAAAACAACAAAATAGAAACAATACACATTCCTGTAAATCAGTCAAACAATCAATCAATAAGAATGTAATGTCCGGTTCCTAGCCAAAAGGCAATTCAGGGACGTCTCTTGCAGACTTCACATAAATAGGCGTCAAAAGATCACCCGATAGGTAAATGACTGTACATGTATACTTCATATGCATATTTAAAGTAAATGTACCAGTAAATACATAAATATATATAAACATTATATTATTACATTATTCATATTAATATATATGTAATATCTCTTATACACTTAAATAATGCCTTTTAAGTATAAATTCAATTACAGGACTATAAAATTTAAATGCTATCACAAATTAAACAATAAGACACCGCGCACATATTCAAAGGTAGCATGCCCAATATCACATAAAAATAATGATAGAATAATATAATTAAACAAGGACTACTAAAAAGTTATAATGATCTAGTAAAAAGATATATATCAGGCACCTGGTGATTCATAATAGCTCGTAGGCACATGATACAAATGTGAACGTCGTCTTTGGCGTCGCCATAGTTGACCTTTGAGTCCTTATGCCGAAGGCTCATGACAGACTTTCTCTTCATGGTCTTGGACTTCTTCATGGAGCCGTTTATTGTCGAGGAGGGTCGACCAACTGACATTGTGCTGACTCGAGAAGACACTGTGCCGTTAGAACGAGCCTGAGCTCCGTCAACACCCTGCTGCTCTCTAATAATAATAAAAATAATAATAATAACAATAATAATAATAATAAAGGTTCAACGTCGGCTTCGTCATCCAGGGATGACGTCAGGGACGTCCCCACAGCACACATTGCTACACATCAATTCACCCCAATCAATCTGCAAACGAAATGCGCTTAGGCGAAATAAGGTCCTAAACGAAAGCCAGTCCGGTGATCAAAAATCTAGTGCCAAGTAATATAAATTAATAATAGAGCACAAAATACAGTACGGGCGGGATGGCCGAGTGTCAAGCACGCTCGCCAGATAAGTAGGAGACCATCGGTTCAAATGCCAGCTAAGCTTCTGGCAGTTCCATAGTAATAAAGATAACATATTCGCTTATTATAGCACAATTCTGATATCTGGCAAAATTCATAAATCATACATAGTTAGACAAACAATGGTACTGAAAATGCTGTACAAAAAAGACTTTACACTTAGCTTTGCAGCTAAAAGCGACATCAAATGGACTCAGAATGCTACGTATGCACGAGAACATGGTGCTCTTATATTTCAACCATAAGCTACTCGATATAGGCATACGTTATTTATAATTGCATAATTTTATTGTTAATTAACAATGACACTGTGATGTACATTGAATTTACTCTTTAAAAAATAGCTTAAAAGTAATAACTTCGTTGTGTTTTTCTAGTCAGATAATCAACCGAGAATTTTCTTAAACGCAAGTAAATTTTATGATCGGCATTTACTCTAAATTAAATACAATTAAAATATAACTCTGCCACACCAGAAAACACACACGTAGATTAAGTACAAATAATTAATTAATTGTACTTAATTGATTGATTATTCGCCAAAAAATCTTTCAGGCAGTCAGCCAACAAATAATTTCTACAAATAAAATATATTTGGCATCAACAATAAGTATAATACATAAATAAATACTGCAAAATAATTACCTACCTTAAATAGATTTGAGTCATTGCCAGATATTCTACCAGAACATCCAATCCGTTGTGTGTTTCACTTAGAAATAACCGCACCCATCTAAAATTTACAGTAAAATTACATGCTACATACACAATACACAATTTAGTAATATGTATGGAATATGCATGTGAGTACGCAGATATGATGACAGAAATCCAGCGAGTATTCTAAGCATACCGTATGTGATTCCACCTGCAAAAAACTCACCAACTTTTCGTAGAGCATCTATTATACATCTACCATCTATCCAGTGTATTCTGTATCCTCCAAACAGATACCAAATAATAAACAAGAACAAGCCTAAATGGTATCGAGAAAAGAAAACTCCAAGCTAAGCTCAATTAAGATTACTTTTTCATTGAGTAACTATTCTAGTAGTGTTAAACTATACAATAGATTAAATTACCAATAGCGATAGTAGGCCTAATGGTAATAATTAAGCAAAGCTATCAATACAGAAATACACTGACGAAATCAACTGAAGGTGGAATGCTACATTTATCTGTAGACATGAAACGACTTTTCCTTGCAAAACGTTAAACAAAGGC
>CAJHZI010000464.1:45000-187500 GCA_905160935.1 Enchytraeus crypticus
AAATGATCCACAATGTTGATATCTATCACTTTTAATACCACACGTTTAAACCGTTAGGCAATTTTTTCCATTTTCAGTATAAACAGTCCAGTGAATGTCAGAGATTTTACTCTCAGATCAGCGCAACCAGGAATCGATTACGATTCACCTAGGCTACTTTCAACTCATCAAAATCAACCCACTCACTACTTTCAACTAAATTTATCTGCATTTCATTTAAGGAAGACGTCATCCTGTGGAAATAAACAGTCAAATGAAACCCTGCTTTATGCAGATTTCTTCAGTAAATGAGCATCAATCAAGCAGGGACAGAAACTCTTGTTAGGCATAGAATCTCTTAGGCACAACTTAACAGCTCTGCTCTATATACAAGAACGATCCAACCATTCAGATTAGCTAGTATCATTGGAGAAGCTAACATGCCTTGTAATTTATGCATTGACAGGAGACAAGGACGGTATTGTTACATGAAGTCAAAGGATCTACCGACCAGCTGGTACACAATGGACCTTTAGTACCAATTATACCTATACAGTCTACAGTATGCCTGAGAGCGCTAGTATACATCCCTGTGTGTTTGCTGTGTTGTTGTTTATGTAGTCTCACACATCTATCCACAGCTATGACACATAGTATACTAGTAGGATGGGCTGACAGGTCTAGTCAATTAACATATGATTAATCTAGCCCGGGTTCGCCTAGGTTCTGTACCCTGCAGGATATTTAGTCAGCATACACTGCAGAACTGCTTGTATGAGGCAGGCATACACCCATTCAAATACACTGCATCATACAATATTATCATCTCCTACTGAGTAACACAAGCAGCAAAATAGGACGAAAAGTATTTAAAATATTTACTACATTGTACCTTATCAGTCATCTGCATCATATCATTCCATATTAGATAATCTAGCATAGATATTTCAGCAACAGGCTTCCTGAACTTTGATTAATATTCACAAAATTACCGTGTTGGGTGCTGGAAATTTGACAATATTCAGTCTAAAGTAGAACAGTAGAGCTCAATTTCTGTGGAGGCAGGCAAAAAATAGTCACCTCAAAAATCATTATCTTCTTCTTCTAGTGCACTGCCTAATGGCAGGTCCTTTTTTCATCTCTATGTATGAATTTGTTTTATTTTGGATTTGTTGGATGATCATATTTTTTGTTTTGTAAACTGGCAAAACAAATATGATCATCAAACATCCCATGTCGTGTCTTCCTCTAACTCTTTATCCATGCATTCTTCCTTCTATTACATCCCTTAGCAAACCATCCCTCTTATAACATGTCCTATCCAGCTTTTCTTTCTATTTCTTATCACATTTATTAACTGCCAATCTGTAAGGAGTCTACGGACTATTTCAAGAACCTCAAAAAATCATACAATGATATATTTGTCCATTAACTGACAAAACAATATCTTCTCAAACGCTGCTAAACTATTCATGTATAGATACTCAGCAAAGCTACCACTGAGCAATACCAAAAAGTATTAAGTCAATACACCAAGAAACTAGAGAAAAATAAATGTATCCAGTGTCTGAGTATAGTAGCCCAAAGTAGACATGTGATACAAAAATTAGTAGCCTTCTCTGTAGAACAAAATCTGTGAATCTTTTCATCAACAAGCTAATAAATGCATCATAAATGCGTGAATATCTAAAATATGTTTGGAAAATGTGTGAATTTCAGTACAAAATACCCAAAAAACTCTAGTAAAAACACTTAATTCTTCTTTAAATAGATCACAAATCAGTTACTAGAAATAATATACTGTATCTACAAAATATAATAATGATGCAAAGTATTAGATATACATATATCACAATCTGTGAATATCTCTCACATATCTGGGTATTCCTCCATGAATCTACCATATATCTACAAATCTACATATGTCATTCTACACTTAATCTTTTACAAATATATATTTTACAAATTAATTAATTAATTAATTTATTTATTTATTTAGATCACCAAAAAGGGTCATTCAACCCTGTACAGTTCACAAGCAATACAAACAATCAAGTAAATGCAATAAGTGAACATAATTTAAATGTGAACCATGGTGAACTTTAAACGAAAATATAAAGTAGAAATTAAAGAATTGAAATAAAGAAATTTCAGATTTACCATACCAAAAATGCCAAAATAACATTTATAACCATGTAATATTACCGAGCTAAAGAAGCATAATACATCATGTTTCCATGATTAACTGATCAATACACTCACACTATATACTGCTAAATCTGATACAAATTTAACGGGCATGATTTGGATAAGATTAGCATTGAACCCTTAAGCCATTGGCTGCCTCTTACAAACAAATCTTAATTCAGCTTTTCTTAACCCAATGCACAGAATATAATTATGATACAATTCACAAATATCAATGAGATATTTAATTGGATAATAATTTATACATTTAAATCTATTCAAACCTTGGCTAGGTTTCAGCCTAGCGTCTAGGCTTCAGAAATTGCTACAAAAATTTAAACGAATGGAAAAATCTCAAATAGGGGATTGGCTGGTGGTGTGGTGTAGGACAGACAGGATTTGAGACAGTTTATTTGTATCCTGACCCTTGGTTGGTTAAACTGGATTCAAGGGAGGATGATGATGATGATGATGATGATGATGATGAAATCGATTCAAACAGTAAATACTCACAAGAACTCGGTTGAATCGTTTTTCCAGTTCATCGTGGTCCGGCATCGGTGGTCTCTGAGTTGGCAATTTTGTATGCCGCTCATTACCGCCCTTATTTCCTCCACCTGATGAATTATTTCCCATCGTTTCAATATGTATTAATTAAAATTAAAATTTAATGCAAAACTGATATAGAGAGTGTATATCCTGTCATATATTCACAATGAGTAAATATCTACTACACGAAATATTTCTGTAATTCGTTACAATTGTAAAGTTACATCTCATGGAAGGTTAGCAAGTTCCGAATCAGCTGCCATTTGAAAATTCTAGAGTTTTTAATTATCTGTAAAAACCACTAAATTCAATTATTTATGTACACATAATTATAGTATAGCAATTAACGTATAAGATTTATCGGAAACAAATGCTGATAATGAGTTAGTGCATTAGCAACAGTAATTAATTTAAACATGATTCTCAACAGTTTTCTAAACTGCAAAAGTTTTACAAAGATACATTCTGATCCTTATTTTCGTATTGGTAGTTCCTCCATAAATCTGTCATAGTAGCAATGGTCACAGCTTTGGCCTCGGGTCTAACTTGTAACTGTAAGCAGCAATATCTACACTATAGTCATCATAAGATGCGATTGAAGGTATTGCTGCAGATATATCAGTAGCTAGTAAAGTTCTGAAAATTGATCATACCAAAATTTGTACAAATGAGATACTGTTTGACGATCGCATATCAATATGGCATAAACGATTTGCATTTACAGTTAGTTAGTGAAGAGCTCAGTTTTTCTCATTTCTACAAATTCTTGCAACTGATTTTCGGCTCCTAACAGGCCAAAGAACTAAAAAGAGAGAGCGAGAGAGAAAGAGAGCGAGAAAGACAGAGAAGTAAGGCAGACGAGAAAAGTATGGCGATGAAACAATTACAATAGAATTAATATCAAAAATTGAGAGGAATGGAGATGTGCAAGAGAAAGACAGATATGAGAAAGTATAAACCTAACAAATAATTAGGCAATTTTACTGTAACCGGAGATGTTTATTATTACAACTAAAGCTGATATTAAACTTTTCGCCGAAATTGAATAAAAGAAATAAGCTTGAATTAGTTATTGCGCAGCTACGAAACTATAAACATATTAGAGGCATCAGTAATTTTTATTTAAAATGCGTGTGCAGTATAAAATAGAGAAGTACCTTTTTTAAAAATATAAATATTGACCTAAACAAGGATAAAGTTAAGCAATAGAACTTAGAATTTGTAACCACCTCCGTAAAGCTTCTGGTGTGGGTAGAAAATATCAAAAACTACAATATCATCTAAGTTGAGATTTAACTGTTTAAATATCTTAATAATTTTGGATATAAATACTAATTTATAACAAATTCTGACAGAAGTGAAGGAATAGAGTTCGTATAATAATCTGAGTCAATTGTTAATTAGAATTAGTGAAAGTTAAGACCATGTCGCCATTTAATGACCATTTAACGAAAAGTTGAGAGTACTTTATTTACGTTCCGTTGTCAAAAACATTCCGGTATGAATTGAAGTTTTAAATTTGTTGAAGAAGCTTATCAATTTTTAATTTAATTAACATTACTGAAGCAAAATTACAATCGTATTCAAAGTTAAAACTTACTACTTAAAGACACTTGATTAACACAAATACATAGTTCAATAATAACATCCACTATGGTGCAACGACCAACTGTGTTGTATCATTTTTACTAATACATGTTAATTAAAAGAGCTAGGCAATTTATTCCATTCTGGCATAGAAAATCCTTTACGTGATGTTCGAAAAAAGACAATATTAGAAAAGAAAATAGAAAAGGAAACGAAAAAAGTACGATAGAGAATGACGTTATGCTGGTGTTTTTACCAATTAACATGTAACCAACTAACATATTTGTAGCTTAAGAAATTTCTATTTCCATTTAGCTATAAAATTAGTTGAATAAAACACGTAAATCGCTAATCCCATCCAAGATGTATCATATTTAGTCTGAATTTGCTTAAAATATTTAACAGAGATCTTAAATATTTATTAGAGTTCTTATTTTAACTCGACAAGGATTTTGGGATTAGTTTTCAGTTATTATTTAGAATGACATACTTTCCTACCATATATAAACATAAAGGGTAGATAGGAAGTAGGTCTAGTGTTTCGGAGTAATTAGCTTCAGGATTTGCTGATATTTGGCTTTAGTTTCATAGAATGCTCTTATTGCCGCATATCGAATGCCGACAGTTAATTTGACTCTATAATATAGCTCTTATACCATATAATATTAAGCTATGTATCTTAAGCAGTCTAAATTCCGGTAAATGGATAATATAACAACATTATTTGACTATATATTGCATTAATTATCTTTTGGTAGATTATTTATATATAGTTTTAATTTATATCAGTAGGAAAGACTTGCAAATTCGTTGTTATTTGTGTTACTTTTACGAATGTGCAATAAATAGAACATTTATTAATTAATTTATGATTATATAAGCTATTTAAATAATAAACTGGAATGAACTGTAGCGCGTGGAAAATATGTATACAAAATTTTATAATTTTCTAAAAAGAAGAAAATGTATTCCGTATGGTCTATTTATAGAAATTGGAATTTCGTAAAACATCAATTGTTCTATTTTTAGTTACACAGGACGTTCACGCGCTGGTGTGCCTGGTCAAAATCACTTGTAGTACAATGCTTAACGTGAAGGCTCTATGGCTTAGTTGGCAAAGCGTCTGCCTAGTAAGCAGAAGATCATGGGTTCGATTCCCATTGGAGCCTTTCGTTTTGCTTCTTTTGTATGCAAGTAATCAAATAATGCAATAGTTATTAATCATTACATTGATTTATGCTTCCAAAGTTAGCATTAATGACACAGTGAAATTCTCACCTAAAATATTGTAGATTTATTATTATACTATATTTATTATATTATTATACTACATTTATTATTATGTATACCGTGGCGAATCCAGGGGCCCGTCCCCCCCCCTCCCTTAGGCCCGACGATAAAAATTGTAAACTATATTTTCAATGTTTCTATGACAATTTCTTGGTGTAAATATGTTTTAAGGGCGTTAGGGGGTTGGGGGGGGGGGGGGGGTACGAGAGGGAACTCGAACAGTCCGACTACCTGGAATTTTTCATATAATGCAAGGGGGCCCGAAAAATGTTCACCGTTTCACTAGCTGCGCTGATCTGAGAGTAAAATCTCTGACATTCACTGGACTGTTTATACTGAAAATGGAAAAAATTGCCTAACGGATTAAACATGTGGTATTAAAAAGTGATAGATATCAACATAGTTGATCATTTCACTATAATGCGTGTTTACTCTACTCTCAATTTTCACTTTAACCACTGTATAAGAGAAAAAAGGGTGTAAGAAATGCGAACACTGCCCCGGATCAGTGGTGTAAACAGCCTTGGCTGGGAAAGAGGGGCTTAAGCCCCCACCTTTCTCCAATTTAAGGTCACTTCTGCAATTGGTCCAGATTCGCTGAGTTTCTTCAGAGGTGAAAATATTAACCTACTTTTTTCCTAAAGAGATGTAGGATTTTAGGCATTTTAGGTTGTCTTCTCACTTAATTTAGTAATGGTATGAGAGGGGGGAGGGTAAGATACGGGGATATACTCACTCTATGAGCCTAGCGCAGTATGCTGAAACATTTTGTGCCCCCCCCCCCCCCTATACAGCATTTTTTTGGGGTTACATCACATGTCCCGAAGAAGGCGGTGTGTAAACAAAAAATGTGTACTCTCCAAAAAAAAATTTCGGGCCCCCTCTTAAAAAGTTCCTGGATCCGCCCCTGTATGTATATATTTTATTGTAGCGTGTCAAGTTGTCTCATATGATTCACTTTAAAGCGTTGAAGTTTAGTGTCAGTTTTCTGTCTCAAATGTTTTTCAGCTTCGTCCAGTAACGAATTAGGAGGGCACCGGTTTTAAACCAACTGACCTGTAGTTAAACAACTACAATCGTTTCAGCTCAATTTAAGTATTTGATACAATGTCGAAAAAGTAATAATAACATACATTATAGTGAAATGATCAACTACGTTGATATCTATCACTTTTAATACCACATGTAAAATCCGTTAGGCAATTTTGTCCATTTTCGGTGTAGCCAGTCCTGTGAATGTCCGAGATTTTACTCTCAGATCAGCGCGGCTGGGATTCGAACCCAGGAGGGTTCAATTCACCTCAGGGTCTGTCATTTAATTCTTTATGACGTTATCTACACCTCTAACCATTGCGCTATTGAGACGTTCAAAGTACTTAGGCTATAGCCCAAATACGAGGATTGTCTTGATTTCGGAGACCAATTACTACGTTAATTATTCAAGCATAAATGTTTTCTGATGTTTAGCTTTTAATATAGGATAATTAATTCTCCCTCTCCCTATCTCTCAGGTGTTCGGTCAGATGGCAGGTCCAAGGTTCATACTCTGAGGCTGCATTTATGCTCCCTAAAAAGCATTCCATAGATCAAAAAATTAATCCATATACAAAGGGCTATCCCTTAAGAACCCTTATCTAATACCCATACCTAATGTAGCCCATTGCAAGAGAAAAAAGTATAGCTTCTGTAGTAGTTTTCCGTTGTCTTCCTCAATTTATTTTATATAGTAGGCTAATTTAATTCTTAATCTTAACTCTTAAGCTATAGGCAACAGATGGAATGCAGTACGCAGGTAGCACTGTAGCAGCAGCAATATAGTGTTGACAATCAATCAATCAATCAATGCCAGGCCGGCAAAATTAAAAAATGAAACCAACTGAAGACAATTTCTGCCTTTCTTTTATGAATTCTCAAGTCGAGAAGGATAATTCTGTGATGAACTAGACTGCTGCAGTAGAATGCAGTAAGTGTAGCTTGTATAATAGAAAATCGACAGCAAAGTAGTTGTACAAAATCGTTATTTATTTATTTATTAACATACACAATATAGCACACATTACAGTGAAACGATCATTCACAGTAACATCTAGCGCTCTTAGATACCACACGTTGCAATCCTTTCACAAGAGTTTCAGTCAATTAATAATAATAATAAAAACAATTAGAGTGCTACAGTCATCAATGACAACATCGAGCACTATTGACACAAAATCAAGCCAGCGAGCAAAAAGAAGGTCCAAAAACGGTGCAAATTCCAATATCCAGAAATTCAGTCCAAAGTAAAGGGAATTATTTATATACAGGTCCTGAACTCCCGGGAATGTTCAATTAAAACTTTAGACTTTGATCAACTCAACCGAAAATAAACCGGTGTGGTTCAATGCACGTCAGGATCAACTATCTAACAAATCACACAGTTACTTGACGATCTACGCAACGAGCTGTTTATTATCAAATTCAAATGAGATAGACACAGCATTTCTATAGACCTATATTACAAGCCACAAGCAAACTTTGAGCAGCCTATGTAATATTTTATTTACAGTTAAAGTTCTACAAGAAATGCAGTCACAAAACTAAAACACCTATTTACTCAAGCAGACTATTCTTCTACACAATTTAAATGCTTAGAAAATAATAACAACACAGGTGAGCAAGTAATTCTGAAGCTTTATCATTGATTATGAGTGATTGACGCAAAACATATCAGAGATAACTTCGTAATTGATTGGCGTTAGTAAATCTGATTTAAGCGTAATTGTTGTTAATCTGGCTGTAGCCAGTGGCGAAGTCGGTAAGACACTCGACCGCGGATCAGTATGTTTGGGGTCCAAATCGTCATGACATCGCCTTCGAGCGAGGAAACTGAGGCTAACCTTAGCTTGTTTTTTGCTTTAAGCCTCAGTTGAAGAGGTTGCTACTTATTACAACCTGTTCAACATATCAGAGACATCCGTGAAGATCTCCACTAGACGTTAAATTGAAAGTTAAAATCAATAATAACTCAGCATATTCAAGCACTGTCTATTTCCCTCTTTCTCTTTCTCTCTTACTGCACTGACTAGTGGCAAGTCCATTGTATATAACACGTCCACATATTTCTATCCTCTGCTTTTCTTCTCATCAACATACGAAATAGTTATCAAATCATCTATCATTCCAAGTCATGGTCTTCCTCTAATCTTCTTTCCTTCCATTCTTCCTTAAAATACCTTTCTTAGTAAACCATTCCCCCTAGTAAATGACCCATCACGTTCTTCTTTCAATTTCTTACAATAACTATCAATTCTCTATGTAATTATATATGTATGTTAACCCTATTTAGCACATCATTAGCAATTCTGTCATTACAAATTCATAAGTCATCGAAATTAAAATAAATATCAACTTAACAAATTTCATAGATCAGTCGACATAATCAGACAATATTTAATACAAGGGATTAAAATTACAAATCTTACGCAGAAAGATAGGGGACTGAGAGCAGTTCAGATAGGATTTAAACACATCTTTAAAGCACAGGCTTTGATGCTATAAAAATACGAGACCTCTACAACAAGGCAGGTTGTCTAGATCTGTGGATTTCCTTTTGAATTATCACAAACCCAGTCATTGGTGCAGATTTTACATTAAAATATAATTACATTATTCCATATTTAAATCCAGCAAATAAATAAAGATCACATGAAATTTACAGTCAATCAAAAGGATAAAAGGCATCAGAGCTAAGGCAGTCAGAGGCATAAAAGTGAGATAACCATGGATCAGTAAGGCTAACAGATGCAACTATTGCTGTATCAGCAGGATTCAGACTGGAACCAATGATCTACTGCATATTAAACAGTCCAACCTAAACAATATAGTTATAGTAACAAAAAACAAAAAAAATATATATATAATGTATATATATAACTATATGTATACATACATGTATATATATATATATATATAGAATTATATATATATATATATATATATATATATATACAATCTAGGATAAAACAAATAAATATGATGAATTATATTAAGTCAAAAATTACTATATGTATATTAAATATTTTTAATTACACAAACTGTAGAAATATTCTTCACAGCATAACAATACATAACAACCTTGATTTATATTCCTTTGCATGTCTATAATTGCTAGTTCATTTTTAGTGCTAAAGAAGGAAAAGGATGACATAAAAAGGCAATTTTAATAAATTGACAAAAGATATCAACAAAATTGTAGAAAGCTACAATAAAAATTCTGGACTCTTCAAAATTTAAATTTCTTTGGTTTGCATTAAAATCCACCTTATGATTCATAGAATCATTGCATAATAATATCAAACAAATATGCATGCAATTTGTACAATCATACTAGAAACTTTTATATGTTTAAGTCTATTGATGAATTGTTTATCTCTGCGAATCTAGAACTGAAAATCTCTGAAATAAGTAAATGGTTTATAAGTAACAAGCTAACTGTAAATTGCTCGAAGTCTTCGTATGTATTATTCTACCCCACTAACGACGATGAAGCTACTATTCGATCTAACAATTTAAGTGTATCCCTTGATAATAACTGCATTAATAGAACATGTTACCACATTCTTAGGCTTAACATTAGATGACAATTTGACTTTTGGTGATCATATTAAATCATTAATCTCTAAAATTAATAATTTTAATAGTATGTTATACAATCGTAGAGATTTTATTCCTATGAATTGTCGTAGAAATTTATACCTTTCATTGGTGCAATCAAGGACACAATATGGCATTGAAGTTTACGCCAATACAACCAAACAGTTGCTTCAACCCTTACATGTTGACTGTAACCGTATTCTAAGAACTTTACAGAATAAACATAAATTTCATAATGTTAAACAACTTTATATGAATTATAATGTATTACCAATTTTTCAGTTATTCCAACACAAACTAGTAAACTTGTTTTTAAATGTGTTAATTTTCCTGATCTGACTATGTCAGAATCCACAAAATGTATTTTGATTGACAATCAGATTTCGTTTGTATATAATACCAGGCTCTCCGAGATCAATTACTTATGTGCTAGAATAACCTCAGAATTTTAAAAATCTTATGCCTATAAGTATGTCAATTCTTGGAACCAAATACCTCCTGATATCCGCAGTTCGAGGTCTCTAGCTGAATTCACCAAACGTTACAAATGTATACTGTTTGATGGCTTGTAAATGTCTATATTTTCGTTTTTTGTGTAAATGTTCAGATAGCATTGTGACTTAGCTAACTGCTGTCTAATCAGATTAATTTGTAATTTATTTTCCTTTCTTTTAGTTTGTTCATTAATTCTGAGATAAATTTTTATTTTGGTTGATTTTGCATTGTACATGTATATGTCATTAATGAGTTAAAGACGGTGGTCAGCTAGATAAGATGTGTATCATCTTCCCTGACGGCCATTGTTGTGGTGTTTATAGACTGTTTGACACACTGTGTTCCTGGAAATTTTTGTTAAATTTTATTTCATTTAAATGTTTATTTCTGTTTGCATTTGTCAATGATTTGGTGTTGATGCTGAAATAAACACATATCTCTCTCTCTCAGACAACATTGGATTAAAATAATTGTATTAAAATTAATAGTTACTTTGTTTAACTCAATTTGAGCAGCATAAATACTGTAGTTTATATGAGCATACTACAATGACTGTAGTTATTACTGATTATACTACACAGAGCAATATGAACGCTATTGGTTACTCCATGAATAACTAACTCTGCCATATGCACAATTTATCCATGAGGTAAGTAAGCTAAATAACGAAATGTACGGGATAACTAAGTTAAAAAAATGGAATGTACAAAAGTCTGAAAAAAGAATTTAAGCAATCTGACTTCATAAAATTCATTCACCATAGGAATAAAGTCAATCACATCCTATCTGCATAGTACTTACAGAAATAGCCATTCGTGTTCCCTTAAAAAACTAACAGAAATCAGCTTTTAATAGTCTTCTAAATAACTCATATTTAGCAAGATAATAAAAGAGAAAAATCCATTTCATGAGGTCATTATAATAATATCACTTTATTGATCATCACAGTTGAAATTAAATTTTAGCTAATTGCAGTAATTAAGCAAGCAGATATTTCTGAATCTTTTTAAGCTTGCTTGCTCCACAAGTATATCCTAGTATTTAAATTTCTTTTACAAAAGTTAAGTATAAAACGGTAACATAAAAGGCACACAAATATATACACCACAAGAATTTGTTAGATGCCATCAACATCTGTTTCACTGACTCTACACAACTCTATTTCATTATCAGACAGACCTAGCACATGACGTCTTGATTTACCCTTCACCTCAGCTCTGCACATCGTCACTTTATCTGCCGGCAGATATTCCGCAATATCCCTCTTACGCCTGCTTTCTTCCTCTACTATGTCTTTATCGCTGACATAGTTGCCTATATTGACATTGTTCATGTCGCTAATCATGCTGCTAGCTCTCTGCTGACGACATCTAGCACTTTTACGACTGTGGAACAGAACCGACGGCTGATCGAGCCTCAGCACGTAGTAACGCCGATCTTCCGGAAATCTAATCACAACGTTGTAACGAGTTTTTGTATCTTTGGTGACGTCTGCGTTTAGAATATCATCAGGCGGAAGAGCAAATCGACACGCATCTGCTTCTGAATATCGCTTAGAACGATGCGACTGAACTACGTCTCTATTTAACCTGCCACGCATTTTAATAGCAGGAACTGATTCTTCGCTAAAAACTTCACTATTCATCCATTCTTTACTGACTTGATTACTATTTTGAAGCATGCCTTGATTATTGAACTGGTAATTAAACGGCATTTTAGTAGGAACTGATTTGTTCTTTTTAATCGTAGTATCGCCATCCGGGATAATAGCCGGGTATCGCTTTACATCTATCGTTGGTTCTTCAGTGGGATTGGCTATGGGTTTTTCCGGTTCCTCTTCCCTGTATTCCCACGATTTTTCTGGTTTCCAAGCACCCCCAGAGCCTACACCAGTTCTTACACCAGTTCTTAACTGGTCGTGGCAGATTTTTATATCAGCTTGATGAGGCTTATCGGTAAATCTACGATTAATCTTTTTACTTCGCGGCACCGACATCGAAACTTTGCGAGCGAGTTCGGAATGAGATAAGGCCGGGGAATTTTGGCTCTTATCAGATGTAGATGGTTTGCCGCGTTTAGAATTAACCCTGCGAAGTTCAACTTCACGATCCAATGTCACACCTGCTCCATCTACTTTATCCAAACCTCCGCTGATAGATTTGCTCTTCTTACGACTGTGTCTGCCTGACCCAAATCGGAGAAATCCAGAAGGACCGTCGTCATTCCCTGCCGTACTTCCAATGAATTCAGCAGCCGCATCGTTGCCTTTCTGCATTGCCATCAGACTTTCAGCGCTGGCTAGCAGCTGCAGATTACAACCTCCTGATTTGGATTCAATCTGAGAAACGGTTCGAGGAACATTAGCTTCTTCTGACCATTCAGAAAAATACCAGTCATAATTCTCTATCAAACGCTTCATGATTCCGCTCTGATCATCAATGTCACGTACCATGCTGGTCGTATTCTCCGTGGATAGGCGAATCACTGATGGACCAAACATCATAGCAAGATTATGAGAATCCATTTTATTAACAGAAGAATTCTTCGCAATAGTGTTCAGATGTCGAGCCAGATGTCTTAACGTAGATCGATTCAACTCGGGCAAATCAAGCAACAGACGTTTAATTCTCAGAGCACATTTTTCAGTGTTGGAAAGACGATTAGCAGCAATCAGGAGCGGATAAAGCTGATCGGTTACAAGACTATTGGGCAGTTTACGAAAAAATAACTTGAGAAGGCTGGCAACGACATTGATGTCATTCCAGCGCTCGTTATCTGTCCGCACGCAAGTGGAGTTAGCGTTTATTTCTTCAACTAGTATGTTAATGGAAGCGGTATGTCCGGGCACTCGATATATGCCCTGACTATTTAAACCCAATTCTTCGACCAGATGGATGCATACTTCCACTACCAGAGGAACGAGTTCTTTACTGCGCGAAATCACACACGAATCAAGAGCCACTCCAAAAGTCGGAGGCGTAGTCGAACTTTCTTCATTTGCATCGGCAATGCCATTACCCTGTCGACGAAACTGCCGAGCAACCTTCCCGCGCCAAGTTGATATTGTGCCTTTACCTTTTGAGGGTTCATTTGAAGGTTCCATGACTTCAGACAGTTTGGCTGAAGATGATGACTTTTCTAAAGGCTTTGGAGCTAACGACCATACTGATAACTTTTTTGACTTAGAGGCATCGTCAGTAAATTTCTTACCACGACTGTGAATGTCGTTAAGATTTGATGCGACAGACACCGACTGTTGCTTAGCTACATCACCCAGAAGAAGCACTTTGTAAACACTTGCTTCCAATGCAGTCACGCCTGGCTTTGACTCTCCGAAGAAATTGTCAACCCTTTCAACAAATTCAGATTTAGGTTTCTCATTCTCAGGCTTAGCCACTCCAGTATCCTCCAGGCTATCTCTAGCCTCATTATTTCTGCTGTTTGTCAGGATGCAATCTGTACCTAAATTATTTAGTTCAAAACTACTTTTGCTTGTATTATCATTGCGATTTAAAATGTCATTTCTATTTCCATCTACAAGCGTAATGTCATCATCCACAAATCTAGCTAGTCGAGCCGCAGTAAAAATAGCAGAATCTCTGTTCGAGACAACAGGTTTAGTTTTGGATTCAAGCATTCCATCTAGTGATGATGATCTTGTTTTATCAGGTCGCTCTAATGTCCTCTCGGGAGAAGGTTCTATACGAATGCTGTTTACCGCATCATGGCTATAAGTTAAAGACGATGTTTCATGGTATGTAGGTGTTACTGGTACAGAGAGAGTACTGCCACTTCTTAGAGTTGCACTACTGAAATCACTAGCAATTGATGCATTGTCAATTTCTTCGAATGTTAATGGGGAAGGTTTTTCTCTAATCAGTTCCATGCAGTCGTCAACGGGAGGTAGCGCTCGAACGCTAGTAGCTCTGAAAAGTTTAGAGTCCATAGTATATCCAGTGAGATGCTGAGAGTTTTCCACTGACATCAGATTATCGACACTTGCACATTCATTTCTGTTTAAATCACAAGACGGTATAGACATCTTAAATGTTAACCTTAAATTTCCATATGATAAATTTCACTTGTGTATCTGAAAGTAGCAGTTATAAATTATAATTATGATTGTGCGACAATTTTAATATCTGAACTTTAATTAATTTAATTAACACACTGAGTATTTACAGTGGTACTTTATTTAAACTATCTGTCACTTTCTTACTAAATGAAAGTAATAATAATATTCTATTATTCTAAAAAAACTACAAAGAACTAAATCGATTATTAAGAATTAAAAATTGAATTACTCTATTAGCTTAACTGTATATATAATATAGCATGCAAATAATGGCGATAATGTCTCAGCAGCATATTAAATTTTAAGAGAAGTCTTCTATAATACAATGTCACTCAATACCGTAGTGGTAACGTCACAAATTTTTAACAGGACAAATCCGGAGGAGAATTGAACACTAGTTGGTTCAAATCCCAGCCGCACTGATCTGAGAGTAAAATCTCGGACATTCACTGGACTGATTAACCGGAAAATGGAATACACTGCCTAAGGGTTTAAACATCAACATAGTAGATTATTTCACTACAATGCGTGTTTTGTTGTTGTTCCAGAACAAATGTACACTTAAATGTACACTTTTATTCTGAAATAATCAATATAGCTACCTGCATTTCCGGTGAAAATATAAAATTTTCTATAACTAAACCATAAAGACCACATAAAACTAAAAATGAACTAGTATTAGTATATGATAATTTGTCTATTATATATTTTAAAAGTATTTACTTCGCTGCATTTATTACTCTAACTATTTACTTTAGCGGATAAAATCAGCATAATTAAAACAAATACAACAAAAAATGTACCGGATGTAAACAAACAATGGCTTCTGATAACTCATGATACTCACCGGCTTTTAAAGCACTGGAAGCACTATTTAGCGTTAAATTTTCTAAAAATTTAATTTAACCCACATGAATAAATTTTCACCCCTTAGAACTTGTGAGAAGAGAGAGTTTGCCATAATACATAGTCTATATTTGAAGTAGATATATTATATTTGGATCACATCGACCTTTTTGCTTTCCTGTGAGCAGTTCCATAGGCAGTTGAAGCATCACATATACCTTTTCCATCTCTCTTTCCATTCAATGCCAATGAATTGCGAACAGTAAATCTCTTTTAAATTATTTAGGACCCTTTATAATTGAACTGGTTTCTGGATTTTGGAATTTGCAACGTTTTGGACCTTCCTTTTACGCACATACGCACGTACTTTTTCACGCCTTTTTCTTACTGGCTTAAATTTGCCTCATATACTATATAGTGCTAGATGTTATGTATTGGACTACAGCAGGCCTACTCTAATTGCTGTTATGTTATGTTTTGTCAGTAAGAAGTTTAAATTACAGGATTCTTTAAATAAATGCTAATGTATATACAAGTAAATTTAAACGTACAAATTCCAATATCTGAACTTCTGAAGAGCAGAAGGTAACGCCATTGATGACACTGTAAGTGACCAATCCAGTGACAATCCTGCGCTGAAAATAACTAGTCATCGGTTCGACTCCAGTCGAGCTTACAAAGACTAAAATGTTACATTTATGTGTATTAATTATAATTACTTTAAAATCATTAAATATTACCATAGATGATCATGTTGTGTATAATGTGTTATTACTACGTCTTTTAAGCATCGGCCGGGAAAGGGAAACTTTTAACTAGGCCTATACTAGCTTTCTCTATAAATTTTTTTCGCACAGATATAACCGCCGTCATTGGCCTTTATAATTTAATTTAACGCGTTTAGTAGTGCTCGATTTTGTCATGGGTTATAGTAGCAGTCTATATAGTTGTCGTTATAATATGCTATATGTTAGAGACATTAGTAAATGACATTTGCTTAATTGGCTTCATTGACGCAAGAGTTGATACATGATTATCATTTAATTGCAATCTTAAGCTTGTGTACGATTATAAGAGATAAGCTACAAGTGAGCTGGATTCATGAACTAGAATATGCAGCTGCTACAATCATGGACTAGAATATGCAGCTGTTGCAATCATGGATTAGAATATGCAGCTGCTGCAATCATGGACTAGAATATGCAGCTACAACAGTCATAGACTAAAATATGTAGCTGCTGCAATCATGGACTAGAATATGCAGCTGTTGCAATCATGGACTAGAATATGCAGCTGCTACAATCATGGATTAGAATATGCAGCTGCTGCAATCATGGATTAGAATATGCAGCTGCTGCAATCATGGACTAGAATATGCAGCTGCAACAGTCATAGACTAGAATATGCAGCTGCTGCAATCATGGACTAGAATATGCAGCTGCTGCAATCATGGACTAGAATACGCAGCTGCTGCAATCATGAACTAGAATATTCAGCTGCAACAGTCATAGACTAAAATATGCAGCTGTTGCAATCATGGACTAGAATATGCAGCTGCTGCAATCATGGACTAGAATATGCAGCTGCAACAGTCATAGACTAAAATATGCAACTGCGTAAGGGTCATACTTATTGTCAAGAGAGCGCCAGCTAAGTAGTAACTTAATTTTAAAAATTTTGATGTCGAGGGTAGATCTTGAGTTCTATCTAACTGGAATCAGTTCCTGTTCGATAGAGCTAATTAGAGAATAAATTCGAAGAAAATCACGTGGCTGTAGAGAAACGTTCATAGATCGGTGGCTCATTTTAAGTGATAGATATTGTATTTTATTTTAATTATTATACTATTAGATAGATAATAATATTATATTTTAATGCTCAGCTATGGCAGGCAAGTTCGAGATCAGCTTAGCACAATTATAGTAGCCATATGTATTAGTTTAAAATTTGGTAACGCTAATGTTAACGTCAGTTTCCTCACTCTAAAGCGACGCCAGAGACGGGCGAGCCCAGGATTTGAAACCCGCACTTACTGATCCAGATAGAGTGGAATAGAGAGAGAGAGAGAGAGAGAGAGAGAGAGAGACAGAGAGAGAGAGAGAGAGCGAGAGAGAGAGAATTTATGTACCTAATTTGAGAATTATAGATGAACTTTTACTAGCATCATTTACCTTCAGTCTAAAGTCTATTAACAAGAAAGACATAAATAATTGTATGTAACTAAATGATTGACTAATGCCATTTGCAGCGACGTGCTACAATTATGAAACGAAGTCTCTCGCTTAACAGTTTCTTACAATTATTCTGTTCTAGTTTTCTTTGGCAATTTTGATACTTTGAACTTTCTATAGTTCATAAGCCTAGCAACTCTATATACAGTTTTCTTTAGATTAAATCGAGTCGATTAGCAATACATCGGGCCAACAAAGCGAATGTTTAACCATGACGTGAATTTCTATCCGCACACAAGTAAATAAAGTTATTCTTTGATTTTAGCTTTTGAGTTATAAATTTAGATTAACTTTAGCTTTTGATTTATATTTTTAGACCTCTATGAATTACGTTAGAGTTCATCGTGTTTCTTTCCTCGCAACCATCACGTTTCAAACGAAGTCATCATTACCTCTGAGGTACAGATTTTCTTTTATCTTCATCGTTTAGCGGTCCCAATCACCGAGACGCCCCATTGGGAACATCGAATGAGTAGACTGGCTTACTCTGCGGAGAAAACTGTATCGGCTTCTCTTTACTCAAAGCTGCGCACTCCGGTTTACTCATCCAGTGGTACAGGATTTCCTGATCCGAGGGACACGTCTGCCGGAAGAAGTCCGACGAGTAAGCGGTGGAAAGATAGGCCCATAGACCTTGACAGTCTTCCGGAATGTCGAAGTCCTTGAAGGCTTTGGCGACCACGCGGATATGCTGGAGTTTTGGGAGCATGATGCAGTCGAGGTGATCCGGGAGTTCATTACGGCAGAGGAACCGATAGGGGGATTCCTCCAGATAGGCGCTGAGACGATATAGCTCGGTGAGTAGAGGTCCGGGTGAGTGGGACACGTCCTTTATGTAGAAACTGAACTTAGAGAACACATCCAAACAAACCTGCACGATACGAACAAATCAATCAATCCATAAATCGATCTCTCTCTCTCTCTCTCTCTCTCTCTTCAGTGTACTGCCAAGTGGCAGGTTCAAGGTACATATACTCAAAGTCTGCTTTCTCGCTCCATTAGAGCACCCCCTAGATCAACAAGTTAATCCCTTCACAACGTCTATGCCTTACCCATAGCTTATGTAGCCTATAGCTTGGGTAAAGTATGGCTACTGAGGTTGTTTCCCGTTGTCCTCCTCAAATCATTCAATCAACTAGCATTATCAAAATAAATCGATAATACTAGTTAATAAATAACGTTATTCATTAAATCCTCCTTTTTTTCTTAAAAAACTAATTTTGACATCAGTTTCCTCACTCGAAAGCGATGCCAGTGACGGGCGAGCCCAAGATGCGCTATGCATTATAGTCTATTTGTTATTTCCATTTATGGCACTATATGACATCAATGGTTGTTCACTCATAATATTGATTTTGGCCAGCACGCGACACCGACTCTAACGGCTGAGTACATTTATGACTAGATTAGATTCGATTACTTAGAGCATTGATTTCTGACATGAATGAGTCACCTAACAGGCTAACACCCGCTAAAGATCAATACTTAACATGTTCATTGTACACTCTAGAACATATTATATAAATGGAAATTATATAGATATATTTAAAAAATAGCAATATAATATTTCTCTATATATTTAATAAATTAGTAGAAATATATAATGTCAAATTAATTATATGTAGTATGTGCACAAATTTAGAAGACAGAACAAAAGCTTACAGAAATATAGATAAATTAGGCCTATACTGAATAACAGATTGCCTGAATTGCTTGTTCGAGTTCTAAAATCGGCTATCTTTGAATGATGCCGATAATTTATAGACTTCAAGCTGGTTTCAGCACATGTGCATTTTGAAGAAATTTCTTTTAGCGTTCTCTCTCTTAGTGCACTGCCTACCGGCAGGTCCATGGTATAAAACGCCTCCACTCTTCTCTGTCTTCCGCTTTCCTCTTCATGTCCCCATATGAGTGGATCTTTAAATCATCTAACATACCTAATCTCGGCCTGCCTATGCCTCTATTTCCTTCCAATCTGCCTTCCATGACCTCTTTTAGTGGACCTTCCCCCTTAGAATGCGTCCTATCCAACTCTTCTTCCTATTTCTTAATACATTTATCAACTGTTTTTCTGTACAAACTCCCTCCCCAGAACTTCCTCACTTCTAACCTTTTGAGTCCATCTACAGTAATCCTCTCCATTTTTCTCCAAATCCGCAATACCATTGCTTCTAGTTTCCTAATATCTTACCTTCCTTAAGGTCCATGTTTCACATCCATACAATAGCGTGGTCCAAACCAAAGTTTTCACTAACTTTATCTTTATGACTTTCTTTACACTTTTTGTAAAAAGTTCTTTCCTAGCACTGAAGGCCTCTTTAGCATGTGCAATTCTACTGCATATTTCAGTCTCACATATCTAGCGTTATACAGTAAATAAAGCTATTTTAACCTGATTAGCATTGACGTTGGCATACGCTAGCGGAGGATAGGGGAATTTCTCATCTATGTACTGAATCATCTCATCTGGATCAGAGAGGGTCTCTTCACCGTGGACAAGGGCTGGGAGACGACTCGAGATCCTCTTGAAATCCGGGGGCGGCTTGGAAATATTCACTGTGGTGACTGTGAACGTGAGGCTGCCTCCCTTGGCTTTAAGAAGAAGAATGATAAACAATCTCTGACAGAGGGGGCAGCCCCCCAGGCTCTCCCCGTCCCTTCCCGCCCTCACGAACAATTCGAGATGATTGAGGGAAGAGGTGTCGACCCCTGAGGGGGTAGAGTCGAGGTCTGAAGGAGGACTGGAGGGGAGAGAGGGAGGGAAGGTCGGGGAGGATCGATGGGAAGATCCCCCCAGGGAGCCCTCGTACCCCGAGCCCCCCAATCCTACGCCAAATCCTGAATTATTTGAATGAATTGAATCGTGTCGAGCGTGGTGGGTCATTCTTTCGTTAGGCTGTGGGGTTTATGTTTGAAAATTAAATATTTTTCTTTAATAAAAAATTTTAATATTTCGGCCAACGAATCGTCTGGGTTATTAGGAAGTATAGTGCGTCAGGTATCTGTTCGATAGGTGTTGTAACAAACAGTTGTTCAATAAATAATTTATAATTCGAAGTAACTGGGACTTTTTGGTGAAAATTCCTCCCAATCGCCGTTCCTTATTTCTTATATTATTTAAACCGTAGCAGTCGTTAAGATGATTAAACTGATTGTGAAATGTTTATAGCTATATTTTTTCTTGGTGTCTCTTCTTAAACTTTTAAAGAATCTCTATAATGAATTCATGCGCGATCTAGCTCTTAATTTGAATCATTAGCGACGTCGATCTGTCTGAAATGTCAAATCAAATCAAAATCATTAAAGTTGGCTTAATTAACTCAATATTCCGTCACTATGTTATAGGCCCTACAAATACTTATGAAACACCTTTCGCATGACTTTTAAACAAGCTGCTCATTAAAACAAATCCAACAAGAAGTATAACGTCACTTGGTCAAAGATATCTCAGAAATAGCAAAGTACTTTAAAAAATGAAATATTTACGGTACAGCAAATTTAGTATAGCACCGAGTACATATACAACAGTTCTACTTTAAGATCTTTCGAACTACTTTGTCTATTAAACTGCTATTTTTCTAATTAATTAATTATTAACAGTTTCAATTATAATAAATTAAATATATTTTGAGTATTTACTGTCAGGACACTGCTCAGGAGAAATATAGGAGGTATACGAATAGTAGGGCGAGAGCCTAAGTGTCATCTAAGTGACCATAGTTCAGGATTCAGAAGGCATTTACTAAATGTAAGTTTAAAATGGTAACTCAATTCTAGAGTAAAGTCATCAATATTTCATGGAAGAAACTTTTCACTGTAAGTCCGTGAATATTTTATTTTGTTTCAAGTTTCCGCGGACCCAATGATCTACGATCAATCCGACCATGCTTAACTACTCGCTAAACAACACGATTCTATAGTTCATTACACACTACTCTGGATATCCTTCATTATATACTCTATGTACACAATATATTACTCTGCATGGTGCTTCTATAATAAATACCAATATCCACAGAGATACATAAGCATCTTCCGCTAATAAACTCTTATTAATCTAACAAGACGATTAAATCAATGCATAATACATATTTATTCAAAATATGCAAATGTTCTTTAAGACTAAATTATGCCGTTATACTGGTTTATATACAGATGCCAAAGCATAACATTGCGAGTGGCATAGAAATAGGCTGCACAGCTTAAAATATTACTTTCTAGGTTACTGCTGCCAAAAAACCGCCAATTTGTTCTGACAAGAGTTACGACAGTACGCTATAGAGGTGAAAAGTACATCATTAGTTCACTATTAAACCATGCAGGTAAATATCACGTAAATTAATTGACTGTCACAATTACCCTTTAAACGACAAAATGAATGTTAAAGTTCTTTTCTGCACAGTCCTTATATCATTACAATTTCATTTCAGTGAGGTATATACTTTGCTATATATATATGTTCTACATATTTGCTATATATATACATGTATATATACATATATATATATATATATATATATATATATATATATATATATATACTACATATATATATATATATAGGCCTATATATATATATATGTATATATTTATATATATATATATGTATATATATATATATACTACATATATATATATATATATATAGGCCTATATATATATATATATATTATATATATATATATATATATATATATATATATATATATATATATATACCAGACTTGGTCTATATACCGCATTAAAATGATGTTTCATTAATTAGCTTTATCTTACATTGCAAATCAAAATTACTAAAGATTGGTCTCAGTTACATAACTAATAGTCGGAGAAATGTTATGAAAAAGAGTAACTAACAAATTGCCAGTAGGGGTCTATATAACCTCACGGGGTGTCTAGGAATACAGAAAAGAAACAACACAAACAAGTAGCCATTTTCATACATTGTCGAATGCATTTGCACCCAAATAGTGCTCAAAATTACAGATGTATTATACCTACCTATACCTGGACTGTATTTCCTTTGTTATAGTCGTCATACTAAAAGAACAGTTGCGTCTATAAGTACATGTAGCTAATATATTTCTATAAAGAATTGATGCAGCTATAAATACATGTAGCTAATATATTTCTATAAAGAATTCGTGTGGCTATTCCGGAAACGTATAGTCAAAGAGGACAGAGTCAACAAATGCGCTGACTTTGTTCAATAACGATTTGAAATTAGTCAAATCAGATACACATTCGCAAAGTTTATTAAAATTTTTAAAAAATTTTAATCTGGCAAGTAGAAAGACACGAAGAGTGAAATATGAGTTTCATTTAGCTAATTCTAACCTTAGAATCGCCAGTCGCATTAAATATCAAGCCGAAAGCAAGAATGTGGAGCCGAGTCTATTGTCGTCGCCTTTAGATGTTAAAAATAGCTTAAAATGTGTTTACTTTAATTCCAGAAATATTGTAAATAAAATGTCTCAACTAGAGTTGTTGATTAAAGATGAAAATATAGATATTTTGGGAATCAGTGAGTCATGGTTGTGTGATGACATTAGTGATAGTGAAATTAGTTTTAGTGGATACAGTGTATTTAGAAGTGATCGAAATGATTTAGCCAAGAAACGAGGTGGAGGCGTTTTGCTGTATATAAAAAATGAATTGAACCCAAGTCAAGTTAATGATTTATGTGTTTCTAACTTTAAAGAAAGTGTTTGGTGTAAAATCAAGTGTAAGAACATTAATCTTATTATTGGTGTTATGTATAGAGCCCCAGATAGTTCAAAAACTAATGACGAGCTATGTTTAGTGTGTTTGATAAATTGTATGATAAGAAGGTTGTAGTAATGGGTGATTTTAACTATCCTGAATTGGACTGGGGAAATAGAGAAAACATAGATGAATCTCACTTATTTATAGAATGTATAAATAATAATTTTTTTAGAACAGTATTGTAATAAGCCTACTAGAGGCAAAAATTTCCTTGATCTTGTTTTGTGCTCTGAAGAAATAATTAAGGATGTACTTATAGGTGAACCTTTTGAGACAAGTGATCATCTAACTTTGTAATTAACTTTGTAATTAACTTTGTAATTCAGTGCAGTTGGATCTGTAGGAAAGTCCAAAAATTTTATTATTTTAAAGTAAATTATGAAGAAATTAAAAGAAATATACAGCATAGAAATTTATTTATGGTTTTAAGTGATAATGATAATAACGATGACGTAGAGGGCTTATGGAATAATATTAACACAGGTCTCAGGATGGTTCGTGATGAGTTTATTAAATTGAAAGCCAAAAATAGAGATAGATGCAAATGGGCTACTAAAAAGGTAAGAAGAAAAAGAAAAGCCAAAAAGATGCTTGGAACAATTATAAAAATAGTAGTAATGAAGAAACATTGTACTGTGAATATAAGAAAAAGCTTAATAAATCGGTTTCAGAAAATAGAAAAGCCAAGTTAGAATTTGAAAAACAGCTAGCTCGTAATATAAAGAGTGATGCAAAGAGTTTTTTGCTTATGCTAATGCTAACAAAAAGGTTATTAAAAAGATTGGTCCTTTAAGAGATGAATATAACAATATCATAGAAGGTAATAAAGATACTGCAAACTATTTTAATAAATATTTTTCGTCTGTATTTGTGGAAGAAGATTTAGTTAATATGCCAGTACCGGCTAGGATCTTCAAAGGTAACTTTGAATGCTCCTTACATAATATTGAGTTTGATATTGATGATGTTATAAATAAATTAAATTCGCTAAATGTCAATAAAAGTCAAGGTCCAGATGAGATTCGTGGAAAACTGATTTCGGAGCTAAGAGATGAATTAGCCACAGCTCTATTAAACCTAATAAAAGCTTCAATGAAAACAGGGGTGGTTCCTCAAGATTTTAAGAATGCCAATGTTGTACCAATACATAAAAAGGGAAATAGGCATAAAGCAGAAAATTATAGGCCTATAAGCTCAACAAGTATAATCGGTAAGACATTTGAAAGCATTATTAAGGATAAAATAATTAGTTTCTTGGAAGAATATAACCAAATTAGAAATAGTCAGCATGGTTTTATTAGTGGGCGTTCTTGTTTAACTAATTTGAAAGATTTTCTAGAATATATTACAAAGGAAGTAAATAATAAAAATAGCATTGATATCTTATATCTAGACTTTACTAAAGCGTTTGATAAAGTTCCACATAAAAGATTACTTAATAAGTTGGAAGCACATGGAATAACGGGCAAACTTTTAAAGTGGATAGGCAATTGGTTGAACAATAGAAAACAAAGGGTGTGTGTCGAGGACGAGTTCTCGGAATGGGAAGCAGTGAAGAGTGGTGTGCCACAGGGCTCTGTTTTAGGACCTCTATTATTTTTAGTTTACATCAATGACATTGACATAGATATTGTATCTAAATTTAGTAAATTTGCAGATGATTCTAAAGTAGCAAAGATAGTAAACAACATTGAAGATGCTAAGATTTTAAAGTATGATATAAAAATATTACAGAACTGGTCTAGGGATTGGCTAATGGAGTTCAATGCTGAGAAATGTGGAGTTATGCATATAGGGAATAATAATTTCGAAATTGAGTATACATTGAACAATGTTAAACTAAAATCCACAAACAGTGAGAGGGATTTAGGAGTCTTTGTGGATAGCTCTTTTAAATTTAGTGAAAATGGTAATAAAGTTGTAAATAGTGCTAATTGTGTATTAAGAATGATTAAAAGAACAATTGCATGTAGAAATAAAGATATTGTGGTAAGGCTATATAAGGCTCTTGTACGGCCCAAACTTGAATACTGCGTTCAGGCTTGGTGTCCATATCTTAAGGAAGATATCGATAAATTAGAAAAGGTAGCAACAAGGCTGGTATATGACTGTCAAAAACTTAGTTATGAGAATAGATTAAAATTTGTAGGATTAACCTCTGTAAGTGAGAGAAGAACTAGAGGATATTCAATAGAAGTTTTTAAGATACTCAAAGGCTTCAGCAAAGTTAACCATAGTATTTGGTTTAATTTATCAAACAACAGAAACACAAGGGGACATATTTATAAACTTAGTAAATTTAGAAGTAGACTAGAATGAAGGAAATTTTTCTTTAGTCAGAGAGTAATAAATGCTTGGAATAGTTTGCCAAGCGAAGTTGTGGAAGCAGAATCAGTGAATGCTTTAAAAATAAATATGATAAACATAAGAACATGTAAATTAGATGCTAATTGCATGTTCGGTGTTATACATAGGCTTTGTATAAATTTGACATGTTGACATAAAGTCTGTATGATTTGATTAATATTAATTGGTTTTAGTTAAGAGCCTGATGAGTCTTAAACAAGCATATAATTGCTTTCTGACTCTGTAATGTTATGTTATGTTATGTTAATGTTCTTATAAATTAACGTTCGGATGAGGAAACAAACGTTAAATTGACTTCGATTTATTGAAACTTACAAGTAATACATTACTCAAGGTTTACGTCATGATATATTATATAACTCCAGAAGTCAAACTATCACGTAGTAAGCGACAATTGCACAAGCCGCAACAGTAGAGATCTAATATCAATGCGGAGTGTTAGAAATGATTACAGACTGACTCTAGTAGAAAAGCTACACAGAGAAAATGTGACTTGTTGAAGGGGGGGGGGGGGGTATCTGGACACAATGCATAGGTCTAAAGAAGGCGAATCATGGGATCAAATTAGACCCTCTCTACAGTAGATTACAGTTAAATCATGTGATTGCATTGAAGTTTCTGGTTCATTATGTACAGAGATGTATTGCAATGTACAATTCGGACCTATGTACAATTGCGCAGCGATTTTAACCTAATGATTTCCGTTCTCTGATATCATTTTTAGTCGACGAATAGGACGCTCAATTCTCGCAGGTTTAAATTATGATTCATAAACATATTTTTCGGTAGATTCACAGCTAGTACTACGGTCGCATTAGATTCTTTCAGTATTTTAACTGGCCTTTTTGCTTTTGAATTGGTATCGCTTAAAGCGATCCTTATTTATGCTAATCTGATAATCCTGCTACGGTATGTTTGTCATTTTTAACTTAGCACTCACTATATACCTCAATTCATAACGTTCAGACGTCCCTGACATCATCCTTTTATGAGGAAACGGACGTTAAACCTATGTTATTATTATCTATTATCTTCAGCAGCCATTCCTCGCTTACGTATCTATAGAATTTTATTTTACTGTAGGTACCGAAGAGTGCTCGATGTTGTCATTACAAAATGTTAGAAATTCTAGCTATAGTACAACTGTTATAGTTGTTTGTTGGAAAATTTTTGCATCTTAGACTTTGCCTCGCATCCTACCGAAAACCTGTGATCTAGTAGATTATACTACCGAAAACCTGTGATCTAGTAGATTATACTACCGAAAACCTGTGATCTAGTAGATTATACTACCGAAAACCTGTGATCTAGTAGATTATACTACCGAAAACCTGTGATCTAGTAGATTATACTACCGAAAACCTGTGATCTAGTAGATTATACTACCGAAAACCTGTGATCTAGTAGATTATACTACCGAAAACCTGTGATCTAGTAGATTATACTACCGAAAACCTGTGATCTAGTAGATTATACTAACGAACGAAAAAAACCTGTGATCTAGTAGATTATACTACCGAACGCTCGTAGTAGGCTATAGACTGAGTTACTGAGTTACAATGGACACTAACAGGTTATTAAGTACTTTAAGTAACCTCATGTGATTCTCATGCGTTGATTTATATGCAAACTTTGATAGTTGTTAGAATTATTTTACATGTCTAATTGGTAAATATTTGCCACACAGTTTCAATAATAAAAGACTATTTTTTCTGTCTCTCTCTAACGTTCTGATAAGTGTAAGATTCTTGGCACATATTTCTACTCCCATTCTGTTTTCACAATCCATAAAGAGCTCTTCATAGATCAACAAGATAGCCCTTCACAAAATGTTACGCTTTATCCATACCTATGGCTTCCGAAAATGTGGCTTAAAATACGGCTTAAATGTGGCTTAAAATATAGCTGACGTGATTTTCAAAACCTTTCTTAACTCTTGTTCAGTCGCCTCTTATAATTTTAGGAGTTACGACACGTGCAATATACGGTTGGTCTATTCTTCAGTGGCACGGGCACAACAAATGGAACTACTGCAGTATTATCAAATTTCTAATAATAAAAAATAATCTGCACAGTGAAATTTGGTAGTTTATGAACTTATCAGTCTATCAGTCAACTTTTCACATGAATCAAGAGTCATATAAATATGAAACGAAGAATTTTTTAGATATCTAACTTTGAACTCACAGTTGGCCTGCAACTAGATTAAAAGCTAAATTTTCACTGAAATTATTTTGATCTATACTCGTTTTTAGTCTTTCATACAACCGACGTTAACGATCAATTGATAAATTTCTGGAAAAATGTTAGCATGACAAATATTCGTCAATGAAATTAGAGAAATTCCTCTAATAGTGTCCGCTAATTGACATTATGGCGTTCTATGTTTTGATGTGCCTAATGAACATAGAAAGCTGACGTGATTGCATGTCAGGTGACAGGCAATACTCGTGTATTTTGTTGTAGTGAATTATCAGATTTCCATGAGCCAATTTTAAAAAGTAATATGATATTACATGTTCCCAGATTCTGTGATAATGAATCAATGATATTATGTGCAGACATTTTACATATGCATGTATTATATATATATATATATATATATATATATATATATATATATATATATATATATATATATGTATATTATATATATATATACAGTATATATATATATATATATAAAATATAGGAATAAGTTGTGTAAGGTAAACAAATCAGAGCTATATTAAATCCATCTTAAGGCTACATTATTCTATCAAACTACAGGACAGATCTTTCGGATGTAAACATACTTTATGGTTTATAACAGAATTGCATTACTGGCCGAAACTGTAATTGTCATCTCTTACCAACAACAGCAGTTATCGGCCAATCGACGTTCACACCTGACTCCAAACTAACACAAGATAAAGAGCAATAGTGCATAATATGTCGAAGACGAATAGACGTGACTTTAGTAAACATTATAGTACTGCTAATATTAACTTGTAGTAGTAATCCTGCTCAATCCCTCAATAGCCATTCAGATTTTATAACTAATTAACTCGCTAATAAATTAATTCCAATATTAAAATCCAATTTCATCATAGGCCCAATGTATTTTACACATAAACTTTACTTGTTTCCTAACTGCTACTTCTAATCGTTGGACTCTGCAAATTGCTATTAACTAGTCGAATAAATGAAGTGAATAAATGAATTCTTATTCGACCGTTGTCTCGTTAAATTGCTATTAACTAATCGAATAAATGAAATGAATAAATGAATTCTTATTAGACTGTTGTTTTCTCTAACGACACGTTAAGGAATGCACGTTTAGTAAGCACGGCTGTGTATGAGCGGTACACACGGGTAGCATTGATAGTCAGGTGGAATGCAGCATCGATCGCTTGCACGTTATTATTAGCTTACGCCTTTAGTTTTCTGCACTTCCTCTGTGTCTCAGTTACCCAGTACTCTCGTTTTTTGTCAGGTTTTATTTCTCTCTCTCTCTCTTTCTGTCTCAGTTACTTTTGAGTTTCTTCTTCGACAGTTCTTCTTTCTTTTTGAATTTATTATAAATGAGTTAAAAAGACAGATTCCATGCATAGATATGCTCGTGTGTTAAATATATGATAAATATATGATATTGTAAAAATATATAAATAGTTATAATAATATAAGATACATATAATATTATAGTAGAATGTCATAACAAAATATTCCCGGTCGTAGTTAAACTGAGATTTAAGGGAAAAAGAAATTATGATAAGGATGATGATGATGTGATGATGATGGTGCTGATGCTGATTATCATAGTATACTATAAATTAAACATGGGTCCTATTATTCTTCATCACTCGAATATGCGATTCGCGTACATTTAAATAAGCTCTATAGATGTTTGTGCTGCAAAGAAAGCATCATTTGCAAGGCGGTGATTTCATTTCGTCGAATTAAGTACTGAAATACAATATAATTATATAATTAATGAATGAGTGCCAAATCTAGCAGCGTGCAAAGAATTGACTGCTGAAAAAATCTTGGCTAATTAAACATTATAAAAATCTTGGCTAATACAGCAAAACAATTGCAAATACTTGAAACACTTGGCCTCTTGCCAATACTTTTACTGATGGTATTGTTTCCTCATTTGTGACTGCTGTTAGAATCCTCACGTTTAGTCATTTCTTCAATTACTCATTCATTTATTCATTCGTTTGTTCATTTATTAATTTATTCATGCAGCTATATCTCTAGAATACTGAGCAGGTATCGAATGGAAATAAAGTGAAACGTAATTTTTAAATAATGTTCATAACATTCAAACAAACACTAACACATACACACACACACACACACAGAGAGAGAGAGAGAGAGAGAGAGAGAGAGAGAGAATGTCTACTTTTTGCATACATGTAGTGTACATGTATATCTATCTAACGGTGTCTATTGCACATAAAATTTTCACATGACTGGACGTGGAAACGGCTCTATTACTTTGGAATTATTAAACAATAGTTAATGCTGATGTCTAAAACATATTGAAGACATATTGAACTTTTTGCATACATGTAGTGTACATGTATATCTATCTAACGGTGTCTATTGCACATAAAATTTTCACATGACTGGACGTGGAAACGGCTCTATTACTTTGGAATTATTAAACAATAGTTAATGCTGATGTCTAAAACATATTGAAGACATATTGAATGTCTCAATAGCATAGTTGTTAGAGGCGTCGGGCAACGTCATGAAGTTTACAATGACAGATCTTGAGGTTAATTGAACTCTCGTGGGTTCGATTCCCAGTCGCGCTGATCTGAGAGTAAAATCTTCGACATTCATAGAACTGGTTAAACGAGTAACGGAAAATGGAATAAATTGTCTAACGGTTTTAACATGTTGCATTAAAAGTGATAGATATCAACATCGTTGAACATTTGACTTATACGCGTTATTTATTTTTGTAGACGATATATAGGACGCATCGCAAAATCAATTGTGCACATATACAAACATGAATATAGTTCACTTATTTAGGCCTTAGATATGTAAAACATGTTTATATAAAGATGTCCTCTTCTATAAACAATGCACAGATAGGCCTACATAATCTGCACATTTCTGAATGAGAAAGCGGATGTTAAACTTAATATTAACAAGTTATATTTACAACATAATAACACCTTGCATTTTATGTACATAGTTACGTGTTCAATTTACTAATTAAGAATCTTGTGATGTTAATGCTCGTGATACTGTAAAAAAAAAAAAAAAAACGACAATCTTTTCTAGGTAGAATGTACCTGTACTTCTTAATTAAAACACTAGTCCCACGAGATTAAAGTCGTCAAGATGTAGGCTGGCGCTATTGATTAGCACATAATCGATCAAATCATCCTTTTCGTAGCAGTAAACAATAAATAAGTCACACCGGAATGATAATATTGATAAAAATGAAGATATCAGTATCCTACGTGTAGGCTATATTTTGGTTTGATTTAGTACTTGACGGTGCCGAGCGTTCACAACACAACGGAAAAAATCGGTCAATGTAGTGGAAAGCCTCGAATTGTAACCTAAGGATGTGCTTAATAGTGTATAGATGTTCCTGACATTTCCTTATGGCGAGGAACCGAACGTTAAATTCTTATTGATTGATTTGTTATAGATAATAGATCTTCCCCGTGTTGTGCTCGGGTGTGGTTGGACCACTGCAGAATTGGGAACCGCAAACAATCTGCCGCGTGTACGTAAGAGGCGACTAAAGGCAGGAGCTGAGGATGGCAAGAGGGGACCCACCTCACTATGAAATATTTTCCTCCAGGATTAAATGGTAATTAATCTACCAAACTGAGGAAGGCAACGGGAAACCACCTCAGAAGCCATATTTTCCCAAGCTATAGGTTACATAAGGTATGGATAAGGCACAGACTTTGTGAAGGGATTAACTTGTTGGTCTAAGGAGTGCGCTTATGGAGCGCACTCCTTAGAAAACAGACTTTGAGTATGAATATGTACATTGAACCTGCCACTTGGCAGTGCACTGAAGAATAGATCTTATCAAAAAGAATAAACAGAAAAATTAGTGTTGAAAAATTATTTAAATCTAAATTAGGACAGTGTTCTTAATTATGCGATGGACAACAACAACAACTTGTACTCTACAGTTTTGATAATAAGAATGTATTGGCTCTAAATGATTGAATCCCTTTGTAAGGGAGCAGAATTTTGTGTTTTGAATTCTAAACTTTAATAACCTTTTATAGGCTATTTCATACGTTTATATTAATGGTTACGGAATCGATTAGAGATCTATAATTAAGAACAATTGAAAGCTCATCTCATCTACTCACGGTCTTCTCTACTCAAGGACTCCTAATTGGTTTATGGATTGGTTGCTGAACAATTTATTTATTTACTGATTCATTGATTGATTAATTGATTGATAGAGAGAGGTATATTTATGGACATAAGATCGTAGTCAAGTAGCAAGCCTCGCCTCTATATCATGTGACATCTGCAGTCCACAACATCTGGCTCGGTTATCAGGGTATGAGCAAACAAGCGCCGAGCAACGTGCACACATAGGCACACATACAAACACGTGATAACGTGCACATACATACACACAAAATGGTAAATAGTAATTAATCTATCTAACTGAGGAAGGCAATGGGAAACAACCTCAGAAGCCATACTTTTCCCAAGCTATACCAGGCTACATAAGCTATGGATAAGGCATAGACTTTGTGAAGGGGTTAACTTGTTGATCTAAAGAGTGCTCTTATGGAGAGAGAAAGCAGACTTTGAGTATGAATATGTACCTTGAACCTGCCACTTGGCAGTGCACTGGAGAGAGATAGAGAGATACACACATATTCAGACACCGAGTGCAGGATTTATAAATACGCAATTGATTATATAAAAGGCTGAAATAGACTAAAACTAGATGATAACCTAGGCCGTGCCTCTCGATCGGATATAAATCATCGACGAGACTTGCAGGTCTAGGTGTTGAACCTCGCACCTACTGACTCACAGCCAGACACGCTACCAGTCCTTATAATAGGCAGTTATTGTTAATCGACATGCATGTAGAATTAATTATGGTCATCCACTTTGTTTATTGCTACTCTCTCAGGGTACTCACTACAGCCAGACCGTGCAAGTGACTCGTCAGTAACCTAAATACAAGGCTAACAAGGGGCAATCACTCAAATGCCCAAATATACACATGTGCCAGGTCACACTTATGTGATTTATAAAAGTGTTTGTTCTACCGTACCTCAATGGTCACAGGTTGAGAAAATTTATCACTCGTTTTATGTAAATGTCTCAGTGCTGGTTTGTAACTCTATAAATCTAAAACATTAAGATTACAAAATTTATTTAAACTCCATGAGCAGCTCATAAATAATAACATTTTAAATTGACAACCCGTAAGCTTCATAAAAATCTTCACGTTTTCAACTTCAACTTGCCTATAGGTATTAAACCAATTCAGAAGCAAATAAATTATAAGTATGCTAGTAAATTATAAGTATGCTAGTAAATTATAAGTATGCTAGTAAATTATAAGTATGCTAGTAAATTATAAGTATGCTAGTAAATTATAAGTATGCTAGTAAATTATAAGTATGCTAGTAAATTATAAGTATGCTAGTAAACTATAAGTATGCTAGTAAACTATAAGTATGCTAGTAAACTATAAGTATGCTAGTAAACTATAAGTATGCTAGTAAACTATAAGTATGAAATTTCCTTATCGAGATTTAACTCCCATGTCTTGCTGTCATTTTTTACACTCGACTTAATTTCTGCAGGGTCGTCGCTAAAGAAAACTTTGATCTGGCACTCGAGATCTAATTCGGAGGCTACAGAGTCGCCATCTTTGTAAATATTCTGGCAAGTTTTTTGAGGCACTGCTTCAAAGCTGACTTTGTCTCCTGACTCAAAATCGAACCTCAGGTTGCCGTCTCCATCCTTTAGATTCGAACTGCTGGTAGAGGACCTTCCATCCGATGATGTCTGTAAAATTTGAAATAAAATGCAACATGTTCAAATTTACTACTTATTTGGTGCCATAGATTTCACGGCATAGCGAAGGGGGGATATGGGGGATTAATTCCCCCATGGATTTTGGCAGAGACTATCTCAATCAAGACTTAAGTAGCTTAAAAAAATTATATCCAACATTAATTTCAGAATTTAGTTGCAGTTAGATTTTCCTTATTATTTAGTGTCATAAGCATGTTTAAGGTTAACAGTCTCAATGTGAATACGTTTGAATGGAGTAAGACAGGGGGAGGCGTGGCGAATCACGACATCCTGTATCAACTGTATCGTAATTTACATTCACACTCTGCTCCTATATACAAAGCATTCATTCATCGTTCATTCCCGCCTTTGCCTGTGACTTTACGTATTCACACGTAATATGACAATGTACCCCTTACCCTCGCAGGGCCCTCACCTAGGTCATCTGTGATTCGGAACAACTTTATCTGCATCACCTGTTTGATAGAGGCAGATGATAAGATGCCAGTAGGGCTAGTACCTAAGACACGCTCTGACAGTAACTGCAGCTGCAGCACGGTCGTTTGTTAGGCCTACTGTTCCACGAGTCATTAATAAGGTTTATATGCACCTTCAGTCATTTTATTAGTGTGCAGAGGTCGTATGTCATAGGGCATGTTTCAGGATTACCTTACTGCAGTCACTTATTGTCTATGAGTGCAATTAAACAGTAAAAGTTATAACTTCTAACGTACTATAACGTATATAAGTATATATATTGTAGATATAGATTAATAGAAGTATAAAATAGACTAATTTTAAGCTCAATAGATTATCTCCATACACTATATAGTTCAATAGATTATAGTTTACATTTTTCTGTATTAATTGAATATTGCGTCCCTCATACGTAAGCTACTGGGTTTATCTTGTCTAAGTTCCAATCAGGGCCGAGAGCATTGTACTGCATGTGTGCAATTAAATTCTTGCTTTGGAAGTAAAAGTTATATTTAATTTCTAATAAAAATGCAAATTGTAGCGACGTTAATGTAAGGTTTTTATTAAAACATAAAAAGTAAAGACATAACAGGTTTCTCTTAGCAATGGTTTAGTTCCTCCCCCTCAGGCTCCTAGCCTCATATTTACTCAAAAAGGTCAAAAAATGTTAACATTTGCGCAAAGAAGAAATGGTTCTTCAAAAAATATGCCCCCTCAAAGAAAATGGTGAATTGCTGCAACTGCAGCTACACAAGCTCTAGCCTTAATATTACATTATTGCTTTAGTGGATTGAAAAGGCTCTTGATCAAGAGTACCACGAACTAGTCATATTGTATAATCCACTGAGATCTCCAAAACTGCGTTTTTCAATTCAGTATGCTAACAATTGCTAAAAATTGCAGACATTATTTTCAAAAGTGCTTCAGCTTCTGGGGGACAAAGTCCCCCAGACCCCTACCAGGGCTCTGCCCCTGGACCCCACCGGGGGACATATGTCCCCGGCGGGGTCCAGGGGGTATGGGGGACATATGTCCCCCGGACCCCCTTTTTTCAACTTGTGCGTCATTACCCTCCCACACCTTCGATTCCAGTATTGGTCCTCATTTTTTTGAAAATCCCCCCCATGACAAAATCCTGGCTACGCCCATGGCCTTAGTTATTGGAACTATGTTTATTAGTTGTCATTGCTATTAGTCTGAGCCGATGATTTGTTGGCATGTTGTTCGATTTGCGGACCAGTAGGTGTGGGGTTCAAATCTAAAGATTTTCATGTCACTGACATGGAAATCTTTAAAATCTAGTTCAAAATCTGTACGATAGCTTGTCACTGACATGCTATCGTACAGATTTTAAACCTTCTTTAGGCTTTGGAACGTTCTTAAAGATTTGGTCATCAAATTATGAGAAAACTGTCGTTAAAGTGGTGTTTCTTTAATTATCAAAGCTATTCTTATTTTATTTACTCTTGCCCCTATTTGCTTATGCTTCAAGAAAGTAGAATAAGAGAATTAACATTAACATTTCCTTGGCTTGTATATAATTAATTAATCGAATGGTTTCATTGAAATCACGAGATCAATGCTCATCGGCGGCCATCATCTCTTTCGTTGCAGCAATTAGCAAGCCGCTCTAATAGCTATTAGCAACAATCGGACGTTATTAGCACGCTATGAATAACCAAACAGGCTGCTGAATAAAGAATTAACACATCGTCGTTTTGAGGATGAGTATACACTGCACTATTATGCGCTAACCAGGGAACTTCGTAACCAAAAAATGATTAAATTCTTGTTCAAATCAATCATGATTCTATGATATTGTAATGACGCTTAAATATTTTATTATTTTATTCTCTTATTAGGTCACATGTTAGAGTCTTCGGACCGTTGTGTCCTTTTCATCTCATGTGAAATGCTGTATTTTGCCAGACTTTTCTAGCTCTATTGAGTGAAATGATTGAATCATTTAAATAGAATGAAATGAAAATATCTAAGATCTCTAGAATGAGCGTTTGGGTGTTTCGTAGAAAGTGGCACCTCTGTTTGGAAGTCTATTCCACATCTACATTTTCTCCTGCAGGACTCAGGGAAGCAACACCAGAAGTTGTCCACGTACGAGAGCATGAGCAGAGGTTCAACGTCCTCGGCATGAGTGTAACCTGTGCGCATAGTAATCAGTGTAATAGTAATCAGTGTAATAGTAATCAGTGTAATAGCAATCAGTGTAATAGCAATCAGTGTAATAGCAATCAGTGCAATAATAATCAGTGCAATAGTAATCAGTGCAATAGTAATCAGTGTAATAGTAATCAGTGTAATAGTAATCAGTGTAATAGTAATCAGTGTAATAGTAATCAGTGTAATAGTAATCAGTGCAACAGTAATCAGTGTAATAGTAATCAGTGTAACAGTAATCAGTGTAATAGTAATCAGTGTAATAGTAATCAGTAATAGAGTCATAGAGTCCATAGAGTCCATCATAAAGTCCATAGAGACCATACTTCTATATCAATGTGGTACATTCAGACTTCAAATCTGAGTCTAAGGAGTTCTTTATTTAGCCGATTAAATCCCGCACCACTGCCACACTCAGCCGATTATTAAAAGTGTAGATATTTTCTGAATACCCGTAAGAAAGCTGAGCAGAACTCCGACAAAAACTGTTGTTAGAATACCGACGGCCGTGTACCACAGGTAGGAAAGTGTATAGAGCTCCGCTATACCCCCGCCTCCTCCGCTCTCAATGACCACTCCACTAAAACAAATCATTCGTGATATACATAAAACCAAACGACAAAACATTGGAAACCAGTTTTACAATAAAAGGTTAAATAATAATAATAATAATAATAATAATAATAATAATAATAATAATAATAATAATAATAATAATAATAATAATAATAATCATACTAATAATATTACTACTACTACTACTACTACTACTACTACTACTAATAATAATAATAATAATAATAATAATAATAACAATAATAATATAATACTAAAGGTTTAACATCCGATTCCTCATTCGAGGATGATGTCAGGTATGTCCCCACAGCACACAGAACTACAGTGCAACAAATCTTCGTATCACAGTAATTGTCAAGATTTCTATATTTTTCTACCGGGCAGGTCCCTCTATCTGACGATCAAACTTTTAGCTTTTAGTTTTGATTTCAGGTCAGTCAAACCTACAGTTCTCCAGGAATCAGTTATTTGGCAGCATTTAACGTGAAGTGCATGTTATCAAAATAAAAGTTAAATATAATATTAATATCTCATATCTATATACGGCATATTTAAATCGTATTTTCGAAATAAGATTTTAAAGAAATCGAAGGAACAATTTCAAGTAAAATATACTGAATGAAATCAAAATTTCCGAATGAGAGTCTTTATTAAATGAAACCCTGACCGAAAATAAAATCCGATGTCTTCAATTTCAAACCATCTTGTGCTATTAAATAGGCCAAGGAACCGAGACAACTTATCGGACATCTCTGTCTCTCTCTCTCTCCCTCATAGAGCACTGCCTATTGGCAGGTCCATGGTATATAACGCCTCCACTCTTCTCTGTCTTCAGCCTTCCTCTTCATTTTCACATATGAGTAGGTCTTTAAATCATCAAACATACCTAACCTCGGCCTGCCCCTGCCTCCTTTTCCTTCCATTCTACCATATATGACCTCTATTAATAGACCTTCCCCCCTCAGGATGTGTCCTATCCAACTCTTCTTCCTATTTCTTAATACAGTCGGACATCTAACAAACAGGAAACAAAAAATAAAAGCAATAGCCTAAATAGGCCAAGGAATCGTGACAACTTGTCGGACACCTAACAAACAGGAAACAGCAGTCCTACCCATCTGAAGTGGTCCAGACAGCCGTAGTGGTCAGTGCAGTGGTCAGTAGACTGATGGTAGAGGATAGGCTACTGTTATCCACTGGACATCCGGTCACGCTGTTGTTCATAGGCTTCATGACGTCCGGACTGGTCGAATAGGCGCCGATACTGATCCACATGGGAAAGGCAAAACCCAGGACACCCCCTACAAATGCTCCCTATATAAAGATAACTTTAGCTTGATTCTCCTTGAATATGATTAGCCTACCAAAGCTATGTAATATCTCCTTGTTATATTAAAGTTGTTATAGTAGCAATAGCAATTATTGCTAGGAATAACAGTAATATTGTTAAATATTAGTAACTTAGTACACTCCTGTAAATTAAAATGCCATTACAAATATTTCAAGTATTTAAATAATAATAATTACAATAATAATAAACAATGATAATAAAATAAGAGTTTAACGTCTCTTTCCTCATCTAACAATGAAGTCTATAACGACGTCGCTGTAGGTCGTCTATAGACCCCTATTTAATAAATACTTATTAAAATTGTATTATTTTATTATATTATTATTTATAGTATTATATGAATTTTGCTTCTTAATATCATAGAAAAGTAAAGGTTAAGCTGGGATTCAGGGGAGGATGATGATGAATATCATAGAAAAGGACGAGCGAAAATACCTATTGTCGAAACCATTATATAATTTAAAACTAAAGAAGTCTTACAATCCAGTTGGTCCAGGGAATGAAAGCTCCCAGAATAAAGAGTCCTACAAGTGGAGCCCCCACGGCCCCATTGAAGGCAAGGGACATCTGTAGCACGGTTCCCCCAACTGTTGTGAACACAAATGCCATTCCAATTCCCAAACCGGCAAACGACATGGCTAAAACAAAACACAGTCTAATTTGTAAAATAAATAATATGCATTGCTAAAAGCCACATTACTGTATCTGTAGAATATTTTTGTTTTCTATATTTTATACATGCAACTTAAGAATAGAATAACAGTAAACTACGCGTGTCATAAGCGACGACCAAGCAAGAACTGGAGGAGGAAACGGAAAATCACCTCAGAAGCGATTACTCCTAAGCTATAAGCTACATTAAGGAACGGATAGCCACTTTTAAGGGATTAATTTTTTGTTCGATGCAGGGTACCTTATGCAGCTCTACAGAAGACTGTAAACACAATATGTACCTTGGACCTGCCATTTGCGGAACAACAAAGAATTAACCTAGCAGTTTATTGATGATCGTCGCCTTGTTGTCGGGTAGTTTTTTAGCCGCTGGAATCAGTTTGATAAAATCCTCCCAAGTGACGGCAGCTAGTGAGTTCAACATAGAGGACACGGAACTGCAATGCATAAACAGCAACAGGCGTAAAACTATTCCGATGCATTCGATGTTAGTTAAAATTCCTAATTTCGTTCAAACTGTAATGTGTATGTTAGATGGTTAATGAAAATCTTTTATTCGTCAATTAGGCATCTAAACAAATATAACAAGTGTCTTACAACGAATTAAGCAGCGCAAAAACACAAGTGCGGTAACAATATTAGAATTGCTCATGTTCAGAACGATGAGAACAAAACGAAACAAATATTTAGGTATAACATTGGGCTGAACCTGCAACATGTTAGTATGTTGTTCGACTACGGATCAATAGGCGCAGGTTTCAAATTCAGTGCTCTCTCCCGCCAATGACATGTTTTCGAGAGAGGAAACTGACGCTGAACTGTTGTACTGGCCTTTAGTCCTAAACGGAAGAGTTTGGAAATTAATGTGATACGTAGGCAATTAAGCCGCTCCTCGGAGTCTCAGTTGTCGTTCATAATAACATAGAGCTCGTTCTTATATCTCGCAGCATACAAAGATCTGTTATTCAGATTGCAGGCAGCGCTCCACATCAGAAAAGTGCAGTTTTCTTGGCACATACAAAATTTTACGAAGTAATTTTAGTTTTAACGCGAGATCTGAGAAGCCGGTAAGACACTCGACCGCGGATCAGTATGTGCGGGGTTCAAATCCAGGGCTCGCCCGTCACTGACATCGCTTTCGAATGAGGAAACTGACAACTGATTTAACTATTTTGTATTTCATAGATACCTGAGCGCTCCACAGAAAAGACTAGACACAAAGAGTCCCGGGATTCCTGGAGCGAATGAAAAGATATCCATGACAAACCTTGGCACCAGCTAAATACACAATAGATATAGTATTATGCTAAATACACAATAGATATAGTATTATGCTAAATACACAATAGATATAGTATTATGCTAAATACACAATAGATATAGTATTATGCTAAATACACAATAGATATAGTATTATGCTAAATACACAATAGATATAGTATTATGCTAAATACACAATAGATATAGTATTATGCTAAATACACAACAGATATAGTATTATGCTAAATACACAATAGATATAGTACTATGGCTAGAACTAGTTTAGTAATTTCACAAAACATTGCTATTATAGTTTGCTTAGAAATTTTTAAGACGTATAAAATTTCACTCAATATTTAAAAAATTTAAACGAATTGAATGATGTTTTAAAATTTTACGAGAAAAATCTAAAATGTAATTATGCCACACATTATAGTATAATGACACTATGTATTATATATATATATATATATATATATATATTATATATATATATATATATATTATATATATATATACATATAATTATATAGTCTAGAACATTATATACAGCGCATATATAATTATACAATATATTATACATGTAATTTACTTAGGCTATACTATATATTTTGTATGGGAAAGACTATTCAAGTTCACATATCCGGGCAACGGTGAATTAGACCAATATTTCAGGTATTTCATGACGTACCTATTCTGTATCTTAAATCTAAGAACTAGAAATAAGCTGTACCTGGTTTGGGTTGTCAATGGTACCGCTGGACAGGGGGTCACAGTCAGCATAGTAAGCGTAGATGATGACCCCGAGCATAGAGCAGAGCGTGATCATAGCGAAGATACTGGGTATATTGATGAGAAGTGCTCTGCAACGTTCAATCAAATCCCGGTAGAACTTATACACGTAGATCAATCAGTAATCAATGCCCTGCAGGGCTACAGGGCGTTGTAGGGCAGGGCTACAGGGCGTTGTAGGGCAGGGCTACAGGGCATCGTAGGGCATGGCTGTAGGGCATCGTAGGGCAGGGCTACAGAGCATCGTAGGGAAGGGCTACAGGGTTTTAAAATGAAGTTTTGCATGTCGTGAATTGTTTGCTTGAAGGTTGGAAGCTAGGTGTCTTCTAAATGGATACTTTAAACATTATACAATTTCAACAGAACGTCAAATGATACCATCATGCTACATACAAATTATTGTTATTAGCCAAATCCAAGTTTATTAAGAATATCTCAATTAATCTTCAAAATTTCAGTTGTAAACAGCACCGCATTCATCGCAAGATCACGAGTTAGTAAAATTGAAAAGTTTTATTCGAACTATTATTTTAGCTATTAATTATTACTAAATTATTAATTAATTATTCTATTATTACTATTAATTGGCTATCTGAACTATGCTAACATGACTGCTTGCTTGAGACTGTGTGTAGATGCGAAGCGTTGGATCATTTGCTGGTCTACGGAATAAGGTGGTAGCCAAACAAAGAAACTCCCAACAACCAGTGTCCAGAAAGTGTGCCGAACCGTGGGATCAGGATTAAAACTGTAGAAAATAAATTAATATTAAAATTACATTTATTTCACATTGATTTATTTCTCACGTTTTCAATAATTTACTTCAAGAACGTCAAGTAATTTTACTTTATGCTAATATATTCTAAGAAAGCTCTTAACATATTTTCAATTTTTGCAAACGTTCAATTATTATAAGTCATGCATGTTGATCAGGGAGTCACTTAATGACAAAGACGTAGATCCCGATTCCTCAACAGAAAATGATGTCGAGAACGTCATATTATCTATAAGACGAGTATCGTAAAACTTTTTTGACGAGCGACATAAAAGTTGGTAGTCCGTTCCAGAAAGTCGGATAATAAAATCTTTTGTCTCAAAATTGTAGATTTAATAATAATAAAAATAAAAGTTTAACGTCTATTTCTTTACCCGTATCATAATCATGTGTCTGAAAATTGTAGATTTAATAATAATAAAAATCAAGGTTTAACGTCTATTTCCTTACCCATATATGATGTCTGGGACGTCCCCGAAACACACATCACAAACCGATTCACCCAAAGTGCAAAAGTTTGCAAAAATATGTGCTGAATAAAAATAAGATCCTAAGCGGTGCTGGTCCAGTGATCAGAAGACGGTCAGGGCAGATACCATGAATCTGAAGCTTATCCAGATATGAGTTATTATCTGAAGCTTTTACAGATGTGAGTTATTATCTGAGGCTTATCCAGATATGGATTAGTATTTTGATTAATAAAACAGTGAAATTAAACCACTAACTCAAAGAACTCGATCCTTCCTCCTTTCTCTGCAATATCCCAGGCCTTTCCCATGCCTCCCACCTCAATACAACCCTGAATGCAGTACAATACAATGCAGTGAAATACAATAGTATTACATGAAATGAATGACGAGATTTATATATTTATATAGGTCTAAGTTTCGGAATATAATACAGTTTCTTGTGCACTGACAGATCGCAGGTCCAAAGACTTCCCGCTGAAGAGAACTAATTCGCTCAATAGAACGCACACCGTACCTATAAACTAATAAGTACCATAAATATAGTTAATTTCTTTTATGAAAGATAAAATACAATTTCTTTTTTAGTTACTAGTTCCTTCTTTTACACGGGGTCACTGTACTAGAGAGTCTGCGTTGGGCGACTCACATAATCACACACAGTTCCTAACATCATGCTAGTCAATTTTATTTTGAGAGTTTATCGTGTAAAGCAAAGCACACAGTCGAGATTTAACGCACAGTTTTGTCGTCTGACGAGGACATCACGTAACAAGTGTAACACAGCAGTTATATACATGTACATCTCTCAAAAGTTATAGTACAATATAACTACATCTTGTAGACTGTATGAGTTCCTAATCAATACGTTTTAAGGTATAACAATATTTTATTTAACCCCTTTGTCGAAATGCGGGTGGGAGATTACCAAATAACCGAACCTCCCCTCTATGACTACGGCCCCTGGACTACCAGCTAGATTTATGATCTTATAAGTCTCTCTATAGTTTTAGCTCCGCCTCTTGCCATAAAATAGCGTAACTGACTATACCTGAATGATGGCTGCAAGTAAGCCAGCCATCATTATGGAAGTCTGAAAGACATCTGTCCATATAACGGCTTTCATGCCTCCCTGAAATATGTCACAATCAAAAGAAGTATTTAAATTATACCTACGAAGCTGTGAACAACAGTTATTGCTGAAATTACTAATGTACATTTGAATATAGTAAAAAGTACCAGTCTACTTACGCGTTATTTTCCTAATGTTGTCACTTAATCTCTAGTTTTCTTTATTCGGAAGTTTAGGCTCTAACTTTACTCGAAGGGGATATTTTAGAATTATTATACTGATGTAGCTAAGAGGAATAGTTAACTTGAAGTTTGGCTTCGATTATGCGACAATCAGGTAGGGTATATGTTTTCATTTATCGTATGTTTAGAGCTAAAGGAGTAGATGCATACAGCTGAATATTATTCTAATATTATCTCTCTCTCTCTCTCTCTCTCTCTCTCTCTCTAGTGCACTGCCAAATGGTAGGTCCAAGATACATATCCTATTCACATTTTGCTTTTCAAGCTCCACAAAGAGCATACCATCGATTAGCGAATTAGTCCCTTAAGAAAAGGCTACGATTTAAAATAGCCAACTATAATCTAGAATATTTAAAACTTATGTGGCGACATTCAATGGATTATATTATATATATATATATATCTCTCTCTCTTAGTGCACTGCCTACTGGCAGGTCCATGGTACATAACCCCTCCATTATATATATATGATACTATATTATATTATATATGGTATTTAGGACATGGAAATAATGAGATCTCGAGGCAATCAGATACAAAGAACTGAAATTTACCAGTGTAGTGTAGAAACAGCATACAAGTCCAATACATATTATGTTAGCCCACGTAGGGAATCCAGTAACTAAACAAAATAGCAATACAGAATCAATGCATTTTGACTTAATATATTTTAAGCTTTGTGCGAGTAGATGTGAAGTGAAATTTAGTAATTTTGTTAGTTCGTAGGTATCATTTGAACTATCCGGGGCCGATCCAGGAATTCTTAAGGGTGGCGGGCGAAATTTCTTTGACAGTGTCCACTTTGTTTTGCTAACATCATAAGAAAAGAAGACAATTTTATGTAGATAATATCAAATTTTTACTTTTGAAATAAAGTGACGACCCTTTTTGAGCGTTCATTTTAGATTGCATGCAATTCCATTTCACTATAAAAAAGAACGCGGATCATGCTATGCTGGAGCAGTGATACATGTATGATCGGTAGACCTAAGCGGAGGGGCGGCCCCTAGTCTCTCTTCGATCCGCCACTGCTGACTATAGTAAAGTAGGTTGAAACGTCACAACGAATGAACCACATATTCTGTAACTTACACCGGAAAAGTTGAATTACGTTAAATAGTTACAGGCTAATAGTTAAATGGTCACTGGCTCTTTTTGGTAAATGTACTTGTATAATGTAGTTTTCAGTTTTATATTGAACTATGAGGTGTTATTAATATTAATTGGTTTTAGTTAAGAGTCTGATGAGTCTTAAACAAGCATATAAAATTGCTTCCTGACTCTGTGATGTTATGATATGTTATGTTATGTTATGTTAATTATGAAGAGCAAGGCTAGTTATTATTAAGATTTGCAGGCAAAGACGTTAGAATAGTACCAGTACTAAGCACTACGATATAATATAATAATAATAGCAGTAATAAAAAATAACAGTATTAATAATAATAACGCATTGCTTAAATCTTTTTTATCAAACCTCGGGTTCTTTACACCCGGGATAAAAAACAATATGTAGCAAAATAATAAAAATAATAATAATAATAATAATAATTATAATACATGTGTGTAATAGTAATCGGACTTCTTTGTTTGCATGGATATTTAGACGAAGATTAATACCATATATTTAAAATTTATTTGTTTTCACTACATGTCTATAAAACTAATTATCAACTTAGACATGTTAGAGTCAAGAGGAAGAGTTTCCTTAAATAGGTTGTAATAGAAAGATCAATATGTTTTATTTTTAATTCATATTCATATTCTTTTTAATTCATAAAGAGTAATAGCATCAATGATACGTGACAAAAACTTAAATAAGCATTATCAGAATCAAAGTAATAAGTGCAATACATGTAAGTGCAAAAAAGGTGCAATAAAAGTTCATACTGTTGATAGTTACCTAACCAAGACAAGAAGTGGCCACAAATCGAGTCACCTGTGAATGAGAGAATGAGCAGACAGAATGAGCAGACAGTATGAGCAGACAGTATGAGCAGACAGAATGAGCAGACAGTATGAGCAGACAGTATGAGCAGACAGAATGAGCAGACAGTATGAGCAGACAGAATGAGCAGACAGAATGAGCAGACAGAATGAGCAGACAGAATGAGCAGACAGTATGAGCAGACAGAATGAGCAGACAGTATGAGCAGACAGTATGAGCAGACAGAATGAGCAGACAGTATGAGCAGACAGAATGAGCAGACAGTATGAGCAGACAGAATGAGCAGACAGAATGAGCAGACAGTATGAGCAGACAGTATGAGCAGACAGAATGAGCAGACAGAATGAGCAGATTTTTAGGCTCACCTTCTTCCAATGCTACAGCTGGACCGTACATAACGATACCCATTGCCAAAATCTAACATACAACCGCAGTAATAATATATTTTATATTAATTTTCTGAAATCAAAAGAGCAATGAAAATTTCAATGAAACAAATAATATATATTAATATATTTATAGCTATAATTGTATGAAAATAATTTTACTACAAACTTCTCAAGTTTTCAGAAAATTTAATTTCAAATAGCATATAATTACACCATTTTCTGACAAGAAAGGGCAGTTGAGTTTTGTAAAAACAATATACGTGACTCGGGAAGCGCAACTACAAGCGTCAAAGTCTCTAATGGCAATTGATAGCAATGCATTCTAAATTGAACATTTATTTAACAAGCTCTCTTAATACAAATCACGGGGAAATAATATAGCAAAGTGTAATATGCATACGTATAAGTTACGTAGTAGACTAATTTTACAGCATTAGAAGGTCGATAATTAATCTTATTATAAGTGGCACTGATACTGTACTTGTAATCTATACATTTTACTTTTATACAATACACATGTAAATTATACTATTTAATTATTAATTATTAAAAATTAATTATTGTAAGTATGTCATAACTATATTGACTGACATAAATATTTTACACGCTAATTATGCTGGTGGTATGAAACTGGGGGCTTGTTGTCAAGATGTTCGACAGCGGATCAAGAGATTCAGGGTTCAAAGTCAATTCTCTCCCCGTCACTGACATGCTATATCTAGCAGGAAACTGACGTTAAACTTGGCTTTATTTTCGATATTATTTAGTCAATATCGTCATGAGTGTCAGCTAATTTCCTAGCGCCCAAACCATCTAATACCGGTCCTATAAATGTCCTAGATTTCAGAAAGCTTATCATATAGTCTTGGAATATATTCCATGGGACGCCCATGTGTCACTGCTATATTTGACACACTGGGTTATTTTGAGATTCTTTTCAGATGAAGAAAGCCTAGGATTGAATGATCATGTTTGTGATAACTTACATTTTTTATGATGAATAGAGCAGAACCAAGAAGTCGAACAGCTTTCGACTTAAATCGTCTCTCCAAATACTAGAAACATATTTAACAAAAAGATAATTCTGTGGCATTGTCTAACAAGCTTAAATCGGATTCTACAATAGGCTATATATAAAGGTTCTATTTAAAACTTTGCAACTGATTAATTTATATATATATATATATATATATATATATATATATATGTATATATATACTTTCATACAGTGTAGGCCCACTCTTGTGCGACTATATTTTCACAAATCAAACCTGAAGCCTTTAGATTATTACCTACTGGTATCGTCGCCGGGTGAAGAAACGGGCATGAAATATGGTTGCTTAAGTAATTAAACTCTTTGACGCCCTTAGGCCCTATTACTAAGTTATTAGGTAATTCTGACTCGTGCTGTATTTATTATTATTATGTCTTACATTTGCTTTCAATAACGTATTAGCATTTTGCACTGCACGTTTTGGAATCCACTGATATAAATTTTCTGCATTAACCTACACGTGATTTTAATATTAGATATTGAATAACTCAAATATTACTATTCAGCAGTCAAGAAATAGTTACTCTCTCTCTCCCTCTTCAGTGCACTGAAAAGTGGCAGGTTCAATTTACATATTCATACTCAAAGTCTGTTTTCTCGCTCCATAAGAGCACTCATTCGATCAACAAGTTAATCCCTTCACAAATTCAATGCCTTATCCATACCTTATGTAGCCTATAGCTTGGGAACAGTATGGCTTCAGAAGTAGAAATAATAATATGCATTGTATATTTCGTAGAGACTGTTAACTCCATTAAAAACGCAAAAATTCACACCTCGAACACGCTGACAATCTTCATTCGATGGAACAAGGGGCCAAACAGAAAAGCGCCCACCAGAGGTGCGAATATCGCGCCCCACACCGCCATCCAGTACATAGTCCCCTGCTGGTACACCTCGGCGGGGGTCCCAAGCATCGTCGAGGCCGAGAAGAAGGAGGCGAAGACGGACAAGGCCACGGGGATAGCGGACATGCTCCGGTCTGCCAGAAGAAATTCGGCCGTTGTGCGCTGCTTCCCGCCCGCACAGGCGTGATAGAGACCTATCGACGCCGAAATCGCGATGACGACGGCGAAGACGACGTAATCCCAGGCGGTGAACGTACTTTCTGTGGCCGCCATACTTGCCGGGCGTGAGTGACTGATTTAATATTAGCCTATAAGGATAAGATATAAGAATTTATTGTTGTTTTATGGGGTTTTTTGTTCGTAGTTACACACATGACATACCGCATGTGCTACATAGTTTCCTTTCTTGGTTTCTGTTTTTGTAATTGTGTGAGATTATGGTAAGTATAGTAGAGTGATAACTAGATTCAATGACCTTATTAACCGACGAAATCAGAGTTGAAATTCGAATCAGTATCTATTGGATAATTAATATATGAAAGTGGAAATAAAACTGTACATGTCGATATATCACTAATTTATGTTGAATTAATACTACAGTTGCTTATATGTAACTTTATTTATTTATTTAAATTATTTAAGCAACTAAACAAAAAATTAAGTTAAATTTGCTGTAGCTAAAAACTTAAATTTAAACTTAACTAAAAGCCCACAATTCAGTTACTCCATGCAGTCTATGTATGTTGATCTATGAATAGTTAGACTAGGCTAGTTAGCATGTGAACAGTAGGCTATACTAGTAGGCCCTGTATATGTAAGCTTAACAAAACTAAAGGTTTAATTATGTCAATGCATATGTTGCAGTATGCTGAACAGAGATTCTTAATTACCTTGTTGTAATTATCTACGGCTAAACCACTTGAGCCTCATAGGTCGACCTTGCTTTACAGATTACATGTTGAATTAAGCTACTTCAAGGACAGTACAATACAATAATATTGTTATTGCTAATAAAGGTAATAGTCGAAATACCTTTCACATTTGATGCGACGTGTAAGAATCTTTTAATTCAATTATATTTTTAAGTTCTTACACTTCGGCTAAAATTCTTAGATTAAGAGAACTTACTTTGGAATTATATTAAACATAATTAAATTCTGTTCAAATAAATTCAAAGAAGTTATTTAATAATCATCATCGTCAGCTATTTCAGGATTACATCAGTCTATATTATAGCAGTCTGTTAAATAAAATAAAATAATGCATATAGGTGCAGTACTAAAAATATAACATATTAGCTAAATAAATAGCCTAAGATCTCACGCTTAATATCTAAATTAGAGCATAGCTAACGGACAATAATGAGACAGTGACACAAGTATCTACAATTAGATATAAGCGAAACTTGACGTCGGTACAAAGCTAAATTAGGAAATTTATCGCATTCAATGTGTAATTCGCGCAGATAATTCACAAAGAGAATAGTAATTGTTTTTATCTCTGAATGGTAATAAATAGATAGGTCTAAGTATATTTACAAAGCTCATCCAACAGTGAAGATTATTAAACAAACGTCTATCAATATACCCGGCTGACACATAAAAGATTAATTGCAGGTTGTTCGGTGTAAGGAAGTCATGATAATTTTTGGTCTTCGTAGAATATGGACTTGAAGAATGTACAAGTAGTTTTATACTTCGTAAGCCATCGAAACGATCGCTTTGTTTTCAATGTAACACTGACCAATTCTGTAATTTACTGTTAATTAAATACGTTGCTAAATGCATATTTAAAGAAACTGGAAAATTATTTTTCTTTCCTTTAAGATAAATTATTATCTAGATAAATGTGCAGACTAAATTTCTTAAATATTCCTATTAATTAAATAGTAAATCGTTCAAAAATAACCAATTTATTTTAAAATCTATTTATAACCAGCGAAAACTTACAAAATATTTCCTAATAAACTTTACATTTTAACTTTTATATATCATGAGGTAGGCAGGTATCTCTCTGGCTGCAATTACTACTAGATTGCTCTGGTAAATGGCAGGTCCTAGTGTTACATTCATGAACTACTCCTTATATTCCGAATTTAATTTTTTCCACCCTTAAATCTCATCTTCTTTATCGTGATCTTTCATCAAGACAAAAGACGATTCCAAAATTTTTATATTCGTCACATTCTACAAAATTATTGACAGAAATTCCGTACTGCATATGCAAAACTTTAATATCAAAAAAAGAGAAGCAATAACGTGTTCTTTTGCTGGTGATATCTCGTTGAAGGACAACACACGCATGTTCATAATGCGGTCCAATGCAACAGCTTGTTGTGTAAAGGCTCTACAGTAGCATGTTCTCTACAATACCCATGCAAACAATAGCTTTTTGCATAAAAAGCTCGACTTCTTACAAACAATAGTTTGTTTTCTAAGAACTCCAGGCCTACGATAGCTTGCTGTCTAAACGCTTATTGGCCTAGATCAGAAGAATTAATTTCAGAACATAATTTATAGATTAGGTAGGCAGGATTGTTTTCTCAGGGAATGACGCCCCTGCACAGTAAATGTTAGTCGAAGCTGAAGGCGTTGAGGCCCCACCTCATCATAAGCAGAATCCCCCAAGAATAATGGTATATAACAAGTAGAATGTTATAGATGATTTGGTGATCCACTTATATATGGACGTGAGGAGGGAATCGGAAGATAGGGATGGGTGGGGGCGTTATATGCCATGAACCTGCTAGTAGGCAGTGCACTAAGAGAGAGAATTTAGATTTCCTCTGCAATCAAACCTTTCTATCCTATCTCTCAATTAACCAATTATAATTATCTCTTTTTCAAATGTAATGTTATTTGTTGTATATAAAGTGTCATGATGGGCGAGAGAGAGGAAGGGCACTCCTCAACGATATGTTTCATGGTTTGAGATTGGCCGCAGTCACAAACCGATGAATCACGGATGCCCCAGCGAAACTCACTTTCTGCATCTACCATGACCCGTACGGAAACGATTACTTATTTAAAATTATTACTGAAGGAGACAGCATCGCCCAAATATTGAGGCTATAACAGGCCTACTTAAAAGAAAGCTGATTATAGCGCTTTCATTTAAAGTTCATTTAACTTAAATAGAACAATATTTACAATCTTAGTCTACGTGTGTATTGTATTTAAGTCAGAATTCTAATACTTGTTCATACAAATCAAAGTAAAAAGACACGTTCACATTTTAACAAGAAAATCAAGACAAAGTCAAATCAAAGAGGCAACTTTTATTTATGAAATTAACCAATGAGAAACAATTATTAACTGTTATTCAAAGTGCAACAGAGCAGAGTGTTACAATTATAAGTAGCATTATGAGTATTAAGAGATTAAATTTCAAGCATCTGCGGCTGCTGTTAAGCTATTCTACGATTCTGATCATTTTTATCATTACTTCATTATTCTCATAAGCACTGATAAACACTGACAAACATTTTATTCAAGTCGATTATGACAAAAAGCTGGAACAGAGAGGATTGGACAAGGTCTATTCGTATCCCGACCCTGGTTTGAACTGGGATTTTAGGGAAGAAGATGATGATGATGATTATGACAAGAGCATAATTAACACTATTCAGCATTCACTCTACAAACAGAATACTACAGTAGGAAATTAACAAATTTTCACATTTAAAATTTCAATTAAAAGAACCTTTGTATATTTTACATTAAACATGAAAACATTTTATGGCGACTACATAATTTTTAATGCAGCCCGACTGCGTGTAATTTACCATCACATAAACTATAACATAGAAAGGATTAGGTAGGACTAGTCTTTATTACCTAGGTATTCAAACTGCCCAAATAAACAGGGAATGACACAACCACACATACAACCAGAGACATTCAGACACTCACCAGTGATACATCTAACATTACAAACGGTGAAATACCCGAGTGTCACTAGTGAAACATACAACAAAACAAATCTGGGATATATCATAGCACACAAGAGTTAATCTTACCACATATCTATCTACACACGCAACAAATTCTAGCGCAAGCACATAGATATCCCTCTACAAGAAAATAATTAGTCGCACTAAACAATTCATTAAGCAACAGCAGTTGTTAACATTTCTTCCAATCACTCAATATCTTGACTTTGAAATCGATTCTGTCTCTTCAACCATTCGAAGTAGTACTAGTTGAGCTGCGGTGAATGAGATCTTCAGCTGTCTCTACAGTACCCTACTGTACTGGTACAGATCTTCAGCTGTCTCTACTGTACAGGTACAGATCTTCAGCTGTCTCTACTGTACAGGTACAGAGCTTAAGCTGTCTCTACTGTACCCTACTGTACAGGTACAGATCTTCAGCTGTCTCTACTGTACCCTGCTGTACATGTACAGAGCTTAAGCTGTCTCTAGTGTATCCTACTGTAGGGGTACATATCTTAAGCTGTCTCTACTGTACTCTATTGTACAGGTACAGATCCTCAGCTGTCTCTACTGTACAGGTACAGAGCTTAAGCTGTCTCTACTGTACCCTACTGTACAGGTACAGATCTTCAGCTGTCTCTACAGTACCCTACTGTACATGTACAGAGCTTAAGCTGTCTCTAGTGTATCCTACTGTAGGGGTACATATCTTAAGCTGTCTCTACTGTACTCTATTGTACAGGTACAGATCCTCAGCTGTCTCTACTGTACAGATACAGAGCTGAAGCTGTCTCTAGTGGCTGTCTCTAGTGTACCCTACTGTACAGGTACAGATAGGCTAGCTCAGCGGGAGGAGATTCAGACAGGGAAACCTTCTCGTCGTTGAATATGACCCACCTGCCGTCATCCTTACGCACGTGACACACGTAGTGTCCCACCTTAGTGGACGTTCCCATGTGACTGATGAACGCTGTCAGGCGATATTCTGCAATCAATCAATCAATCAATTAATAAAATAATCATTCAATCGAACAGTAGATGAATCAATGATCAATCAACCAGATCAGTCAATATAGATTCAAAAGATTCAAATCAATCAAGCAATTGAAACTGATATTTGGCTGAACCGGTGGCATGTTGTTTGACAACAAACAGTAGGTACAGGGTTCAAACCCTACTCTCTCTCTCTCTCCGTTACTGACAAGCTATCGAGCAAGAAACTGACGTTAAACATGGTTTTATCTTTGGATTTTAAACGAACTTTAGCTCACCGAAATACTTTAAGACAATGAAAGAACAGTAGTAGAGAAATGGCAAACTAGGATTCATAGGAGTTTAGATCATACAGAGTTTAGAAAACGATACACAATCCATGACTAACTTTTAAATGTGAGTACACTATGAAAACGATACACAATCCATGACTAACTTTTAAAATGAATAAATTAAACTAAATAAAGTTATCATTAAATATAACATATTGTCAAATTAAAGGATATTAGCACCCCAGTTATACAAGACTTCAGCGTTTCGTAGACTTTGAAAATGTTACAGTTCAAAGAGAAGCCCCCTGCTGGCCACTAGCCAAAACTGAAGGGGTAATACTAGAGGTAGTGCTGAGGCAATAATACTGAGGTGATAATACTATAACAATAATGTACTATAACAGTTTATATGTGCAATTTTGTATTTCATGCTTTGATGATAATGTCATTAAACATGGTAATGTGTGAACAGTGATAACTAGGACATGCATATGATGAGTAAATACTAAAAAAGCTCGATGACAAGCATTTCAGATGGCAATACTATAGGTAAAGAAGAAGCACAAAGGAGAAGACAATACAGGAGCTATCAGTGATACAGAAGCTATCAGTAATTCCTTATCTTTTGACAGCTCCTCTGGATGTTAGATTCGCAACATTTTGCAACCATTTTGGATTTCTGATTGACGGCTTGGCTTTGTTCCCATTTTGCTAGATGTTATATTTGTATGACAGCAGCACTAAGTGTTGTAACTACTGCAGTTATAATTATAAACAGCGTACTAGCGGGTCCATCTGAGCACTGGCTCTGAGTTGTGCTCGGAGCAGGAGCAGCAGCTGATCCAGAGCTCTGCTCAGGCTCATTCAGATCATCAGCGTGACTGAATATCCAATCAGCTGCTCGCTCTACGTTGTTGTTCTACACACACAAAAAGCATCGAGAGATGAGAGAATACATATCTCGAACATCAATGAATATCTTGTGCAGTCATACCGCCACTGAGAAGCCGGGCATTGTAAATATCTTTATTTTAGATAAATACTAGTTACTCGAATGAACAACTATAACTCTAACTTATCTGATGGCAATACATGGTACATTTTAAAAAAAAGAATTCTGGCATATTGAAAATCTCTGATATATACAACAGTAGTTCAATAAATTCCTACATTCCATATAATGGCCAGAACTAAAAAGTCTATCGAGAAGACGAAAGTATTTTGTCTAATCACATACAAGCTAATGTTCGCCAATCATAACACAACAACGCCTACAAGACGAGCACGACTACTCAAAAATATGAACTACTTCTTCAAGATAAACTACCAGCGTGCAGCATAAACGTACCGTAGCTTCTAGAGCTCGAATGGCTTGCCCGCGCGTGAACCCCAGGCTCATAATCATCATCAGCGACGACTCGTCCACCATAAACTCATCTCTACCCCCCGCCTGTCTGCTTCCTCCACCACCCCCCTGCTGGGGGATCTCAAATGGGCTCGAGAAATCTACAACAATATAATACAGTTAATGTATATACTGTAAGTATGTGTGTACTGTGTATGTTATTGTTATGCTACAATATACAGTTTCCCTGGATGAGGAAACGGACGTTAAACCTTTATTATTATTATTATTATTATTATTATTGTAGTTCTGCTTGTAACTATCAATGGGTTCAGCCGGTAGCACGTCGGTGCGGTGTCTGACGGTTGATCAGTAGGTACAGGGTTCAAATCTAGTGCTTGCCCCATCAATTACATATTTTCGAGACAGGAAACTAACATTAAACTCGGCTTCAGATTTTAACAAGATCTGTGGTTGAACAAGCACAGAACTGTAAAGTTATAAGATTCCAATTCAGTTTCGCATTGTGAAAACACACAGTGGTGACTAGTAAAGCTAATTTAACGACTACATATCTACTATCTCTCATAGTGCACTGCCTACTGGCAGGTCCTACTAGCATACAAAAACGTCATTTCCATATTCTACGCTTCTTTCGCAAAGAACCCGCATTACACCTATTGCTTCTCTTGTGCAAAGCATACAAAAACGTCATTTCCATATTCTAAGCTTCTTTCGCAAAGAACCCGCATTACACCTATTGCTTCTCTTGTGCCGCATCCTTTCCTAAAACTAAATTGTGTCTTGCTCAGTATCATCTCTGCTTTCGACTGAATGCGATTATTTACTATCTTTAATAAGATCTTCGATGCATGAGGTATTGAGCTGATTGTTCTGTAATCTGAACACTCCACAGCATTGGCTTTTTTGGGAATTGGAATCATCACTGACTTGGTAAAGTCGTCTGGCCAAATACCTGTATTGTACACTTCCATACATACATCCATTAACTTTTTGAGTGTTTCTCCTTCCAACATTTTCAAGAATTCTGCTGGGATTTCATCTATTCCGGCTGCCTTCCCCTTCTTCATACCATTAATTGCAGAATAAATTTCCTCCTTCATTAAATCGGGGCCCCTTTTATCGTCTTCTATGATATTATCTTCTTCTATTTTAAAATCATCTTGAACTGGTTTCCCAGCCTTATCATACAATTCCTCTACATATTCTCTCCATCTTTCTTTTACTTCTTCCAGCTCTGTCTTCAATTCCCCATCTTTACCCATTATACTAATGTTCTTTGCATCTCCTTTCGTTTTCTTATCGGTTCTTGTTAATATCCTGACTTCCTGGTATAATAGATCCGCCCTCCCTCTTCTATCATATTCTGCAAAGTCATCACACTTTTCACTCCACCAATGATCTTTTGCTTTGTCTGTAATTCTTCTAAGTTCACTGTTTAAGCTTCTATATTTCCTTTGGCTATGACTGGTGTCAATACTTTTCCATTTCCTCCTTTCATCCGTTTTGTCAAGCATCTCGCTTGTGAGCCAAGGTTTTTTAGCTGTATTTGCTTTAAGAAAGCCATAAACTTCTTTTGCACCTATTTTAGTAACCTCCTTTAGCTGACACCATCTTTCATTTACCCCTGTTCTATCGTAGTCCTTCATTTCCTTAACTTTTCTTTCCACTGCTTCCTGAAACTGACTTCTATTCTCGTTCAATCCGTTCAAATTCCATCTCTTACTGCTTTTCTTCTTATATTTTCTTCCACTGAAGCCATACTTTTGCCATTACTAGATTGTGGTCTGAATTAATATTGGCTCCTGGATAAGCCCTTGAATTCTTCACACTATTCCTGTACCGTTGCTTTAACAGAATATAGTCTAACTGGTATCTTCCCTCGTTTCCAGTGCTTCCTGGTGTTCTTTCTTCCATGTGTAACGCCTTCTCTTCTCACGTTTGAACCAAGTGTTGGACATCACTAATCTCATTCTATTGCAAATGTCAACCAATTTCTGTCCTCTCTCATTTCTTTTTCCTAGACCATATTCCCCAACTTCATTTCCATCTCTTCCTTCACCCACCACCACGTTCCAATCCCCCATAACTATCACTTAATCTGTGGCTTTTTCTCCTTTTATAATTCCTTCTATTTTTTCGTACATCGCTTCAATTTCCTCATCCTCTGAGGCTGATGTAGGCATGTAGATTTGGATAAACACCAAATCTACTGGATCTGCTTTGATCCGCACTAACATCAGTCTGTCACTGCACTGAAGAACCTTTGCTACTCGTTCACTTAAATTTCTATGCAATATTATTGCCACACCCTTCTCCCTTTTATCTCCTCTGGAGTATATAACCCTGTACCCATCATTTATAAAATCTCCAGTTCCCAACCACCTTACTTCACTCATCCCTAGGACATTTATTTTCCCTCTCTCCATTTCCCTCTTGACATTTTCTAACTTTCCCCTTTCTCCCATAGTTCTCACATTCCATGTGCCCACACTTATCCTTTTGGGGTGCATGGAATGTCCTCCTGGTATATCTGTGGGGCACACAAGGTGCCGTCTGGCCGTGGGATTCTTATTCCTCCCCATTTAAGGGGTGCACGGGACTGGGGGCGTTCATTTTTGTCGTGATATACCATTATTTTCTTGGGGATATGCTTTTTTACGAGGTAGGCCCCCTATGCCTTCCTCAGCTTTGACTGACATTTACCGGGCAGGGGGCGTCAATCCCTGAGAAAACTATCCTGTTTACCCGTATCTATTATAAGCTATTATAATTCAACGACTACATATCTACTATAAGGTATTATAATTCAACGACTACATATCTATAATAAGGTACAAGTCTTTCATCGTACCAGCGTCTCCCACGTGCTCCATGGCCCAGTTGAGCGCGGCCTCGAGGCCAGAGTTCTGAGTGAAGTAGACCGCTCTCTTGCACCCGTCCAGCGGAAATCCCATATCCATCATCTGGGCCACCACTTCCTCGTTGATAGCGGGAGCTGCCACAAGCAATAACATAATTTAACCCCAGTTTCCTCATTCAATGGTGATGTCAGGACATCACAGGCGAGTAAAGCCAAGCTTGGCATCTGTTTCCATATTACAAGGAGAATATCAAAGAAACTGGTACATCAATATGACAAGTACTCACAAGTACATCAGTCGCTGTAGTCTAACAAGTACTCACAAGTACATCAGTCGCTGTAGTCTAACAAGTACTCACAAGTACATCAGTCGCTGTAGTCTAACAAGTACTCACAAGTACATCAATCGCTGTAGTCTAACAAGTACTCACAAGTACATCAATCGCTGTAGTCTAACAAGTACTCACAAGTACATCAATCGCTGTAGTCTAACAAGTACTCACAAGTACATCAATCGCTGTAGTCTAACAAGTACTCACAAGTACATCGAGCAATGTTCTAACATTACTCTCGAGTACTGAGATAATACAGCCACTAAAAGATTTGAGTCAAGTTAACGTCAGTTTCCCGTCTCAAACGCAAATCAGAGACAGGCAAACATTGGATTTTACTCTGCACCTACTGAATGGCAAATCAGAGACAGGCAAACATTGGATTTTACTCTGCACCTACTGCATGGCAAATCAGAGACAGGCAAACATTGGATTTTACTCTGCACCTACTGAATGGCAAATCAGAGACAGGCAAACATTGGATTTTACTCTGCACCTACTGAATGGCAAATCAGAGACAGGCAAACATTGGATTTTACTCTGCACCTACTGCATGGCAAATCAGAGACAGGCAAACATTGGATTTTACTCTGCACCTACTGAATGGCAGTCGGACATCTCACCTATACGCCATTGTCTCAGTCCAATTTACATTACCGGAAGAATTAACTAAATAATTGAAAAATAGTAGGAGTAGAGAAAGAATAAAAGTAATATCGTCTTTAAACTGATGAGCTGATATAAATAGGCATACGGGCAGTAGAGGGTGGAGCTTGCTCAGGAAGCTCCTCCTCCCCAGGCTGTTTGCCCCTGCCCCTCAGCTCTGATAGGTCCAACTCCTCAGGGATGTCTAGAGATACATCTACACATACAATTACACATACAACGCCACGGTTACTCGTAGTAATATTAATAAAATTAGTCAATATTATTTTTAAAGAATATAGGTATTAAGGATTTAACAACTGTTTCTTTATTAAAGATAGTCGTCTTCAATTAAAGATATCTTAAATTTAAAAAAACGTAACAATAGTGAGAAAACTAGAGCTCTAATAAGGTGAGAGAAATATGGCAGAGAAACCTGCGTGCATGTTTTAACACAGAATCAAAGTTACATGTACCAGTTTAATTTAATACAATAAACTGCTCAAATTAATGATTGAACGATGGCAGGTTCCATATTCATTGATCAGCCGGATTCTCCATAACTCCACCCAATCAGACATAGACTTGATTAGATCGAATTATGACAATAAATTGATCATATTAAATCAATGATATATATATTAGTTAGTTGGTATTCTTCGAGGACAATCGATTCCCAGTATCAGACAACACTGGACGTCATAGAATAACTTACAGACCACTCCTACAGCACTCAGAGCATATAAAGGCTTTTTATGTTATATGATAATCATGTACCTGTAATAAGATTAATAGTACACAAACTGCATCACATCTATTTCACAGACATAACATAACGGCACACTGGGTCAGGGAGCACAGATGCTTGTTTAAGACCCTATTCCTCATTCTTCTCCAAGAGACATATCTAACAGTTGGTTATTTTAAAGCGCGCACGACCTACCCAACTTCTTTTCAACCCAGTCGCTGCCAATAGTAAATCTCTGCATGTGTAGGAAGAGATACTCGGGGAAACTCTTAATGCGAGTTGTCCTGTTACAAACAGATCATTTACATAAACTTTCAACAGTAGGATAATGGTTCAGCCACACAAACTGCTAATTGCTCAATTTTTATTTGCCAATTGAACAGTTTAATAACAATAATAATAATAATAATAATAATAAAGGTTTAACGTCCGTTTCCTCATCCAGGGATGATGTCAGGGACGTTCCAACAGCACACATCACTACAGATCAATTCAGCCAGACCAATCTTCAAAAGAAATGTGCTGAGAAGTAAGGTCCTAAACGAAAGCCAGTCCGGTGATCAAAAAGTGGTCAAGGTAGATTGATTATGTCTATGGTGGGAAAAGGTAAGTCTTAAGCTTGCTAGAAAATGTTGAAAGAGAATATAATAGAGCAGTGCTTAATGAATAAGCCAACAAGACATTTTGAATATTTAATTTTTCTGGTTTGTCAACAATGAATCACACAATTTAACAACAAATACTGTAATAGTATATGTGAACATAAGGAAAACTTAAAATCACTAAGAAAAGTAACTTAACAGAGAAAATGGGCATAAATGTCCATATATAGTAAACATCGATCTAAAAATCAATTATCCTAAAAGTTAAAATAACTTTCATGGAAACATTACGTTAACTCATAAGCCAAAGTACCTAATTATAGTAATAGGATATAAATAGACAGACAGGCAGGCAGGCTGACAGACAGATAGAGAGAGGCAAAGAGTGAGATTGTGAGCATAAGAGAGAATGAGAGTATAACAACTAACTTTTTAGCTGTGGTGCGAGCTCCAATGGCAGAGCTGTAGAAGTCTTCAACAACAGAAGGCGCGGCAAAGGCTTCGAGACAAGCCGACAGTGGAACCCTTGGTCTGATCATGTTAGACCCATCGCTGCAAGAAATTATTGAAGAAAATAGCAAATCTTTTATCAATCAATCAAGAAAGTAGCTATTATTTTTTCTGAAATGAAAAATATTTACTTAAATTGACATTTTTATAACACTGCATGCTACAGATATAATTTATATATTATTTTTTAAGAAAGACACCTAAAATAAAAAGATCTAGGACACTTAGAAATTCTATTTAAAATTAAACTAAAAAGATTAATTTTAAGTTGTTTTCCATAGAACACTACTCATTTATTTGGAAATTAACTCAAATCTGGCTCATAAAGTCTACGTTCTCAATATTGTTAAATCCAGTGAAATCTGCTCATGTAAAAGCTTACCCTGAATCACACTAAATTACAAAAATGAATCTGCGGTAATTATTTTTTAAATAAATTACTCAGAATTCATAAACATTTCTATTCTCTATGTTACATAGCAGCAAGACTCATAAAACAAGAATTATTAATGATATAAAATAAATACATAAATAAATAAAAGGTTCAACGTCCATATCCTCATACAAGGATGATGTCAGGGACGTCCCCCCATCACATGGCACTACAAATCGAATCACACCAAACGATCTGAAAACATGGTGCCGAAGAGAAAGAAAAAGATTCTAAACGGTGCCGATCTGGTGATAGGACTTTATTAGGTTAGTACTACTTTGACACAGTAGGTCAATAAATTCAACGAGATTTCAGTATATTTTCGAGCGTCTGTTAAAAAATATAAACGTTGTTGAAATATCAACTGCACACTCACACACGAACACCAGCAGCCTCTTTCTGTTGCTTCTCAGCATTGTATCTCTCCATTTCATCTGCACACAATACACACAGACTTACATCACAACACCCAGGCTTACATCACAACACCCAGGCTTACATCACAACACCCAGGCTTACATCACAGCACCCAGGCTTACATCACAACACCCAGGCTTACATCTCAGCACCCAGGCTTACATCTCAGCACCCAGGCTTACATCTCAGCACCCAGGCTTACATCTCTGCACTCAGGCTTACATCACAACACCCAGGCTTACGTCACAACATTAATACAACAACACAAGCGTACATCAGAGTATAAACAGAAAAACACACATGCATACATTTTAATAAGAAATAAAACAGGCTTTAAATGTAGCACTGTTTGTAATAGCAGATCCAAAAATCACCATAGAGAGCACTGCATTGGTCAAAAAGCTCATTTTATCGTAAAAGCTCTGCACATTAACACACTTTAACAAGGCCATTGCCTGGAAAATGCATTCGCTACAAATCTTATGAATAAACTTTAGATAACTAATAACATTAAAAATAATCTCAGACATCGCTTTTAGATATTAAAATGGACACTAAATTCCCAGTGCATTAAGATACTATCAATAAATTACGAAAGATGCGAGCAAACCTTTCTTGGTGGCAGCTTCTACAGGAAGCTATAAAAAAGCTAATGTTAACGTACGTTTCCTCACTCGAAAGCGATGTCAGTGACAGGCGAGTCCAGGATTTGACCTCGCACATACTGATCCGCGTTCGAATATCTTACCGACACCGCCACTGGCTCTAGTCGAATTCTATAGACAAATCAAGGCCCATAAGAGCAAACTTTTGTTGGTAGCAGCCTGTAGAGGAACTCTATAGACAAATCAAGGCCCTTAAGAGCAAACCTTTGTCGGTAGCAGCCACTAGAGGAACTCTATAGACAAATCAAGGCCCATAAGAGCAAACCTTTGTTGGTAGCAGCCTCTAGAGGAATTCTATAGACAAATCAAGGCCCATAAGAGCAAACCTTTGTTGGTAGCAGCCTCTAGAGGAATTCTATAGACAAATCAAGGCCCATAAGAGCAAACCTTTGTTGGTAGCAGCCTCTAGAGGAACTCCCAGAGCCAGGCAGAGCTCATCGCGCACAGTGTACATGACCTTGTGTGACTGCGTGCACTCCAGCCTGTCCTCTATCTTAAACCTCATGCTGTCGACTGGATTAACGGATCCGCGGCTGTTCCTCTGCAGTAATGCATCATCAATTCAATAAGTAGATCAATCAATCATTTGTATATTTTAATTTCATAATGATTAAAAAAAATAGTTCCGCTAGTCCTTACTACTGAGGTTGCTTGACTTCAACGAGGCAAGAAACAAATAGTTTTATTTACATTAATACTTGATTCTAAAATAACATCATGATTCACATCAGACCGAGATAGACAGATCAGACTGAGATAGACTGGATCAGACTGAGATAGACTGGATCAGACTGAGATAGACAGATCAGACTGAGATAGACAGATCAGACTGAGATAGACTGGATCAGACTGAGATAGACAGATCAGACTGAGATAGACTGGATCAGACTGAGATAGACTGGATCAGACAGAGATAGACAGATCAGACTGAGATAGACAGATCAGACGTAGATAGACAGATCAGACGTAGATAGACAGATCACACGTAGATAGACTGGATCAGACTGAGATAGACAGATCAGACTGAGATAGACTGGATCAGACTGAGATAGACAGATCAGACTGAGATGGACTGGATGAGACTGAGATAGACAGATCAGACGTAGATAGACAGATCAGACGTAGATAGACTGGATCAGACTGAGATAGACAGATCAGACTGAGATAGACAGATCAGAGTGAGATAGACAGATCAGACGTAGATAGACTGGATCAGACTGAGATAGACAGATCAGACTGAGATAGACTGGATCAGACTGAGATAGACAGATCAGACTGAGATAGACTGGATCAGACTGAGATAGACAGATCAGACGTAGATAGACAGATCAGACTGAGATAGACTGGATCAGACTGAGATAGACAGATCAGACTGAGATAGACAGATCAGACCGAGATAGACTGGATCAGACTGAGATAGACAGATCAGACGTAGATAGACAGATCAGACTGAGATAGACAGATCAGACTGAGATAGACTGGATCAGACTGAGATAGACAGATCAGATCAGACTGAGATAGACAGATCAGACCGAGATAGACTGGATCAAACTGAGATAGACAGATCAGACGTAGATAGACTGGATCAGACTGAGATAGACTGGATCAGACTGAGATAGACAGATCAGACCGAGGTAGACTGGATCAGACTGAGATGGACTGGATGAGACCGAGATAGACAGATCAGACTGAGATAGACAGATCAGACTGAGATAGACAGATCAGACCGAGATAGACAGATCAGACAGAGATAGACAGATCAGACAGAGATAGACAGATCAGACAGAGATAATAATAATAATAAAGGTTTAACGTCTGTTTCCTCATACAAGGATGATGTCAGGGACGTCAGATAGACAGATCAGGCAGAGATAGACAGATCAGACGGAGACAGACAGATCAGACAGAGACAGACAGATCAGACTGAGATAGACAATCAGACCTCTACAAGATTGAAGCAGTGGAGGAGAAACTCTTGAGCGTCCTGCTGACGTTTAGTGGAGAATTCCGGATGACCTTGACCCACCAGAGTCTTGAACATGAGCGGTCTTATCCCCTGCAGCAGCAGACAAAAAATTTCATCATCTTCTGTTCTTCATCATCTCATTCATTATAGTTGTTCATTCATTATTTGTGCTTTAGTTAATTGCATGGTTCATTATGTTTGTTTCAATTTTATACATCTATTGTAAGATTTTACTTACAATGGTTATATTCAATTTGTACTTACTTGTAGCTGATTGTACTTCTGTTGTTGATCGTTTGAAATTTGAAATTAAACATACTTCTCTCTCTCGCTCTGACTTTAATTCAAGAACGGCAACAAGAAATAAGCAACAATTTCTAAATCATTTACTATGAAATTTACTTTAAATTAAATATTTACATTTACATTAAATTTCAATACGTCCATTCATAGATACAATAAAGCGCTACAAAAATTAAATGGATATAGAAGAAAATATAAAAATGTAGAACAAACATTTAGAGGGGCCTCTTTGTTAGCCTCCGGTGGCTTGGAATATTCACCTGAGAGCAGACCCTGAGCAAACTTGGCCCTGAAACAACAACAACAACAAGAGCAATAAAAACAACAATAGCAATAACAACAACAACAAACAACAATAACTACAACAGTTCAATATGGGTAATTGCAGGAAAAGGTTTTATGACAAATGACAATTCATTAGTGAGAATAGGGAGCCATATCTATATGATCTCATCCCAGACAAAACCAGTGAGTTAATAAGTAGAAGCCGTAAAATAACCGAGTAAGTGCTAATGAACAACTTCAATCAGTGCAGTGGAATATAAAATCAGGACACTATCGTTGTCAAACTAATGACTCTTTAACGTTTTCTCCTTTTTATAATCCACCATAAAACTACATATTTCCATGGAATTACATCTACCATTCGATCCACACAGATCTGAAAAATGTGACAGAGTAGTTTAACTAAGTTCATGCGGTCAGCCGCTGCAACCATATTTCAGTGAAATACATTTAGAGTTTACGCTGCAGTCAGTGTAAAAGTTTTGCTTCTGAGTTGACAATTAACTTTGTTCACAAATATTCACAACAATCACAAGCTAAGTCGCCTTACTGCATAGATGATAAATTATGTAAACTGACTACATTTAAACACAAGCCAACAATACTGTTACTTTCTTGTTACGTTCTTGCATGAAGTCTACCGAATACAAAATATGATTTTTGGCTGGAGCCAGTGGCGAAGTCGGTAAGATACTAGACCGTGGATGATCAGTATGTGCGGGGTCCAATTCTGGGCTCGCCCGTCATTGACATCGCTTTCGAGTGAGTAAATTGGCGTTAACCTTAGCTTAGCCTTTTGAAGTTACTGACAATCGCATTCCATAATGGCGGCCGTTTGGTTATCACTTCAAAAACTCCAACGGTTGTTCATACATCCATGCAAAGCACAATATCTACGAGCACTTGGCATAATAAAGAGCTATTAGCTACTTAATCCACTCACATCTGTACGTTGAAATTAGATGTAGGATCAGAGTTGATGTTCTCATTGAATATAGCCTCCGCTGGAGTATAGTATCTACAACATAGCACACACAGCACCACTGAGACTGGCGGCACGGCATACATAAATTATGAAGAAAAGCCTACTGGGTCCAAATCCACAAATGATCATCATCCCATCAAGAGCTCAAATGGTGTTACGCTGGGCTCAGCAGTATTTAAACAGTTGCTCACTGGTTTAGCTACCTGCACATAAACACTGAAGTTAAGAGACCAGTTGAGGTATAGCTATTCATGTTTCCAAAAACAGAACAGTTGCTGCCACATGTTGTCATATGTTGTCATATCCTGTCATGTATCATCACGTATTGTCATATGCTGTCATGTATTGTCATGTATTGTCATGTATTGTCATGTGTTGTCATGTATTGTCACGTGTTGTCATTTATTGTCACGAGTTGTCATGTATTGTCATGTGTTGTCATGTATTGTCACGTTTTGTCATGTATTGTCATATGCTGTCATGTATTGTCATGTGTTGTCATGTATTGTCACGTGTTGTCATGTATTGTCACGTGTTGTCATGTATTGTCACATGTTGTCATATATTGTCACATATTGTCATATATTGTCACATGTTGTCATGTATTGTCACGTGTTGTCATATATTGTCACATGTTGTCATGTATTACCACGTGTTGTCCCTAACGACAGAGACAAGACTCTGTGATACGCATGTGATGCACTGGACTAAGCAGGTAGCATGTTGGTTTGACATCTAACTGTAGATCAGAAGGTGCAAGGTTCAAATCCAGTGCTCTTTTCGTCACTTACACGCCTTGAGACAGGAGGCAAACGTTTAGTTTAGTTTTATCCATTTTATCATATAAAAGACCTGAATGAACAACTGCAGTAGCCTATTTTCTTTCCAGTGGCAGTGTCGGTCAGATATTCTACCGCGGAAGAATATATCGGTATGTGCTGGGTTCAAATCCTGGGCTCGCCCGTCACTGACATCGCTGTCAATTGAGCAACAATTAACGTTAGCATTAGCTTTTAGATAGACAATGGAACAAATACGTACTTTTCAACGAATGGACGCAGAGTGAAGAGAACTTGCATGACGCTGTTCATATAGCAGCTGTTGCCGAGGTTGTGTATACCAGTGAAGCCGCCTCCGTACACAGGCTTCAGGTCCTTGCCGCTCTCCGTCAGAGCGCTCCACTCCCACGAGCGCTGGTTCAGGTCCACCTCCAGCTCCGTCATTGTCTTGTCTGTCTGTCAACAATATCACAGTCGCTAAAGATTGGAGGCTGGAGCCAGTGGCGACGTCGGTAAGGTACTCGACCGCGGTTCAGTATGTGCGGGGTTCAAATCCTAGGCTTTCCCGTCACTGACATCACTTTAGAGTGAGGAAACTGATGTTAACCTTAGCTTCAGCAGCTTTAAAGTGTTCAGATAGCGCTGCATGGGCGCCAGGCACAGAACTTCACTCTAGTTGTATTAATATCTTCTTGTCGGCGTACCACAATACAGCTAGATGTATTAATATCTTCTTGTCGGCATACAACAATACAGCTAGTTGCATTAACATCTTCTTGTCGGCATACTACAATACAGCTAGTTGTATTAATATCTTCTTGTCAGCATACCACAATACGTCTAGTTATATTAATATCTTCCATACCACAATTCAGCTAGTTATATTAATACTTGTTGGCATACCACAACACAGCTAGTTATATTAATATCTTCCATACCACAATACAGCTAGTTATATTAATATCGTCTTGTCGACACACCACAATACAGCTAGTTATATTAATATCGTCTTGTCGACACACCACAATACAGCTAGTTATATTAATATCTTCCATACCACAATACAGCTAGTTATATTAATAACGTCTTGTCGACACACCACAATACAGCTAGTTATATTAATATCGTCTTGTCGACACACCACAATACAGCTAGTTATATTAATATCGTCTTGTCGACACACCACAATACAGCTAGTTATATTAATACTTGTTGGCATACCACAACACAGCTAGTTATATTAATATCTTCCATACCACAATACAGCTAGTTACATTAACATCGTCTTGTCGACATACCACAATACAGCTAGTTATATCAATACTTGTTGGCATACCACAATACGTCTAGTTATATTAATATCTTCCATACCACAATACAGCTAGTTATATTAATACTTGTCGACATAACACAACACAGCAAAATAATTCACACCTTTTACAAAAAATGCACGGATTAAATCTGCTTCCCGCTCTGGCATCGTTCTATCACTCAGCTCTGAATGCTTATAGCACGACGATTTTACATCTACACAACTATCAGCATCAACTGTAAAATGCTATCACGCAACTGTTTTAATGAGCATTCTATTTTATAGTCTAGCAATACATGGCCGACTTGATAGTGAAACACAGTAACGTTAAAGCCCTATAAAACTAGGCTACCTTTTTCAGCTTCATGATGTCTATGCCGAAGTGAGCGAGATGTGTCGGCAGGTTAGGGTCTAATACCATGTCATCCTCGTCATAGGAGTACACATCTGAAATTATCATTATAAACTATGAAATAAATATCTAATATTTAACGTAACGTAGTTAAATGCAAAAGATTTATTAATTCAGGAATTATTTCAAATAGCAGACTTCTTGATAATTAATTGTCAGGATATTACTGGTGATTTTTAATTAAAATTAAAAATCACCAGTTTGAAACCTTAGTAGAATGGTTTATGATATCATTTCCTGTGGTGCAGAAATATCCATTAAGCTTGCTTACTGAATATTCCTGTACTATTATTATGAATATTTTGAAGTTTTACATAAGATAATACACGCATTTACACATGCTCGAGCTTCTGATCTGTATGTCTTTGATATTTTGTTCTCATTCCATGATAAATCGCTACCATTGGCATTGATTGCACAGCGTCCATTGATCTAACAACTACATATAAATGTCACAACTAGTAATATTGTACAATAATTGCCTTATATAAAAAAACTGGATGTTCAATTTACAAAACTATGATGTTATCCATAAACGGTGGTACTGTGTTTGACTGGTTCACATCTTTCAGTAATACACACACAAGTCAGCTGTTAGCTGAAAATACCTAATTTAACACCACGACCCCTCCAGCTCATAATCACACATCTGAGCCACAGGTATTGTATGACTGTACTCAGATACATCAGTACGAATACGTCTAGAGAGCCTAATTCAACAGCCATGATATAAGACCTGCAGACTCAGGGGTGATGGTGCCCAGTTTAACGGCCAGGGGGTGCCCAACTTGCTTGTAGTGCTCCACGGCGTGATTGTTACCACCAGTTCCATCGAAGAACTTGCGACCACAGAGTATCGATCCATCGGTTAGATTTAGCCAGAGGTTGTCTCTGAGATCGCACTGTTCACACTTCCAGCCGCTGGGAGGTATCTTCACTCCGTTATCCAGCTGCAGCAGATTCTCCGCATGTCTGCGCGAACAAACGATGAAACAAATAGAGGGTATGAGTTAATCATAAACCAGTGTATTCTCTTGCACAGCCATCGACCTAACTAGTTCTCTAATAGCAATCCAGAATGAAGCGTTGCCTATGTCTCTATCCTACCTCATTATAGAAAACAGTAATGTCTGACAGACACTTCTTCATGATCTTCCTTGGTATCTAAGTTATCAGCCCGTAAAAAAACAGGAAAAGTTTTCCAGAGTCCCTGAACAAGATTTCCAGATACAGCACAAGAAATTAATTAATATGAGTAACAAACATAGGTCTATTCCACAGTTCAATGTAGTTTTTGTATCAGAGCTGCTTGAGCCAGTGGCTATGTCGGATAGATAATCGACCGCGGATCAGTATGTGCGAGGTTCAAGTCCTGGGCTCACCCGTCACTGACATCGCTTTCGAGTGAAGAAACTGACATTAACATTAGCCTTAGCTTTTATTGCTATATCAACACGCGCAGACGTTATTTTCAGCACCAGTATTTACCCTTGCTACTTCTGTCAGCTGAAGAAACAGACATTAAACTGACACTGAATCAACGCTGATCCACTCACTTGCTGACAACTCGCACCTCTCCGTCCCACGTGCCGCTCAGAGCCGCTAACTCCGCCTGCTTAGCCGCCGAGTCAGCCGCCACAATGCCGGTCGCTACGGCCCGGATCTGTCAAACAAACATCAGTCGTCTAAACATCATAATAATAATAATAACAAAAATTAGAATGCTACAGTCATCAATGACAACATCGAGCACTATTGATACAAAATCAAGCCGGCGAGGAATAAGAAGGTCCAAAACGATACAAATTCCAAAATACAGAAAATCATTCAAAAAAAATGACAAAGCTATTACAAATACCCTTTATCTTTCTCTTTAGTGTTTTGCCAGGTGGCTGGTCCAAGGCATGTACTCCGACAGAAATTCTGCTCTCACACTCAGTAAAAAGCCTTCATGGTCTAACAATTGGATAATATCACAGATGCTAAACATTTTCTAAACGTTAATTACACCATATACACCTTACCGGTTGTAAACTACTGATTCTGTAATCAACTTATTTAAAAATCTACACAGATTTTATTACTGTACTTATGTTATGCCAACAATGCATTTCGAAATATACAACAGCAAATCACAATATGGAAAGTGTTGACAATCTTACTGAATCTGGTATTTCTGCCGCAGACAGGGGCATCTCCTTGAATCCAGGCATAAGAACAAGACTAAACTGCTCTTCTATGTCGTACGTCTTGGCGTCAGCATCAAAGCCCCCTTCCACTCCTGCACAGTGGAAAATATTCCATGAGTAATGTGGAGAAAATAGAAGAAATTAATTAATTGTCTTCAACAATCATAATTGAGGAGAAAATGAGAAAGTAATTGTCTTCAACAAGTAGCACTGGGGACAAACAGACAAATTAGACAGGTCTCCATCAATCATTAACAATAATAACAGCAATTAGAGTGCTACAGTCAACAATGACAACATCGAGCACTATTGTATTGTAAAACCAAGCCGGCGGGCAAAAGAAGGTCCAAAAACGGTGCAAATTCCAAAATCCAGAAAATAACAATGCTGGAGATTTGTACCATGTACACTCCTCCGTGGAGCACTACAAGTAAGTTGGGTACCCCCTGGCCATTAAACTGGGCACCATCACCCCTGAGTCTGCAGGTCTTGTAACATGGCTGTTGAATTAGGCTCTACGGATATATTTACAAGTACTGAAGTTTTTACTGGCTGGAGCCAGTGGCGAAGTCGGTAAGACACTCGACCGCGGATCAGTATGTGCGGGGTTCAAATCTTGGGCTTGCCCGTCACTGACATCGCTTTCGAGTGAGGAAATTGACGTTAACCTTAGCTTTTACCAGCTTGTTACTGTCATATCTCTATTCTATTTCTTCTATTCAATTCTAATTCTATTCTAATTCTATTCTAATTTATTCTAATTCTATTCTATTCAATTCAATTTCCAACCTATAGCAAGACGAGTTGGTTTCTTGGCATCTTCACCTGCGGTCTCTGCTTTAGGAATCTGTTGCAGACAATTATATATAGAGCACAAATTACAGTTTGTTTAATTAAATGAATTTTAATAACTAGAAAATATTGCATTTCAGAAGATCAGAATTTAATATAAATGCAATACTCTATACTTAACCATGAAATATTTATTAGTTGTATTAGCATAATTATTTGCTAGTATTTTTTAGTCAAGCAGAGTTATACACTATTTGTTAGTGGCTATTTGTTCAATTAGATGTTTTATATTCTACAGTATTTAATATTGAAAAACAACCAATAAAAAAATGCTGTAAAATTTTCTGATTAGAAACTAATAGATATTTATTAGTATTAATATCTATTAGTTCATGCGTTTATCTAATTTAAGGTTTAACTTTTTAAGCTGTAGCTTTTGACCAATATCCTGTAATAAACAATAGGACTAAAAGTGAATTTCTATTTTATATCATGAATAGATGTCAGACAGTTTAACTGATACAGTACATTTTATTCAAAGGTCAACGTGAAGTTGTAATTTTTACCTCACGCTTGATTCGATGGTACTTGAGGAATAAGGCATGCTGCGTCCTATTAAAATACCTCTCCACATGCTTGCGTCCAAATCCAAGAAAACTGTACATTGATATGTACAGACCATTTGGGGACTCCTACACAAAACAAAAAATTGCATTATACCTAACGTAAGATAATTCCACATGAAAAATATCAAATACAAATTCTCCGATATTCACTGGAATTGTAAAATGGACCTTGAATATTAAATGACTAATGGTTTAAACTTATGGTAAATATAATAGCGGCTGATGAGTCACTGTAATAATTGTTTATGTGCTTAACACACCCCTCCTGGATGCTAATTTTTCTTTCGAGTACCAGGCAACAGTATTTCCCAAAGTTTGTGTTTTAAAATAAAAAATTGTAATGTCTGTGCTGCAGAACCGAACAATTATGGCGCATGATAATCCTTTAGCTATTACCCCGACTACTGTCAAAGTACTGGGGCAGAAATCCTGTTGCCCCTGTGGAGTCATAGCCTCTGAATATCTTAGACCTGTTGTTTGGCACAACATTATCTAGAGAGTGAAGATAATATATACTTATCCTTTAGCATTACTCTCGATTAATACATATGTAGCTGAAAATCAAAGCTAAGCAAAAACAATTTACCGGAGTGTCAAATGAATAGGTGCACTCATCTTTAAACACCCTGTCTGCCGGACCGGGTGTCTTTATTTCCCCAGATATACGTTGTAGTAGCTGATGCAGTTCAGTAGCGAATTCTGCAGCCATGACAAACCTTTAAATTACTCAACCGAAATATCTTCCGTCAATTACAATACACCTGTAAAACAATCACAACAGTTATGCGAGTGTCACCGTCGACCGTGATACATCGAGCACTGCCTGTCAATGCCGACTGAATAAGTTTTCTAACAGAAAGTCAAACAAACAAAACAATGCCAAAAATACGTCGCCGTTAGTAATTACCAAGCAGCAGTATGACACAGCTATATGAACCTATTAATAAATACAGTAAATTAACTAAAATAACAGCTCGTTATATTTAATTTTTGCATCGATTTGTTTAATATAATATCAAGGCCAATATTCACAGTTAAAAGCAAGGATAGATAATTTTAAACCTTAAAATTTGTAAATTAGAAGATTTTATTCAGAACTTCACTAGCGGCTTGACTTGAATCCCTTAATTGAAGTCTAGGCTCATCGAATTGAAATAATAAAAATGCAATTAAATTCGAAATTTGATGATTCCATACAAATAATTCCAAATTAAACTGTTGAATTTCGCATCATTTTAAATAGGGTAAAAAGAGGATTGGTCTAGTATATTCATAATTAAATAAAACTTAGAAATTTTGAGGATGCTAGCCGAGATTTAACAGAAGCAATGTTTTCTTTGAAGCATTGATACGAAAATCATTAACAGACTGCTAATTTTCTAACATCATCTTTCATCAACAAGATGGAAATGCTAAGATTGTTGCCCATGACAACATTGAACATCTTAAAACTCATTCCAAAGCGATAAGCAGAACTGATTACGTATAGAATATAATAAACGGTGCCACTCAAAATACGGGAAATCATCGCCAAAGATTTAGAATGACCATCCCATTCAAATATTTATTACTTCATAATGGTGATATTTGATCTCTGTAGTTTGCATACAATAGTTTGAAAATGTTAAAAGCCTGCATATTGTAATATTCAAGTTTACTGTAAATAGTAATCTATTGCAGTATTATATTTACCTTGGTATAATGTTTTATATTGAAATGATGTGTTTTAGCTGCGTAGTTAAATTTTTATTTTTATTTGAATGGGCCTTAAACAAGAAATTGTGTCTTACCCAGTATTGTTATATTACATTATCTAGATTACTACACAGATCTTTCAAACTAATTAACGCTCATCCATAAAACCATGCTCTCCATGTCTGGTCACCTCAGATTTCATATTGAAGTACAAGGAATTAAAGCTATAGGCTGGAATACTAAATGAGACACTAAAAGTAATTAGAGCAAAGTCAGACGACAAATATAGCACATATGCTGTTGACTTACAGATCCGTGAATAAGACTGAATCACAGATGTTGACATCTCTACACAATCAGAACCATATAACGGGTTAGGCCTAGCCTATGAATAGGTGGCCTATGTAGTACGATCAACATCAAATTATAAGCGCTCTAAACATTTTTGTTACGATTTTGAATATTAGGCCCTAATTTAGGAACTTTTGGATGATATTAGCATTAATCACAAATAGCGTATTTCATTAGCCTATTCTGTGGCTCTGCTATCAATTGTAAGCCTAATATTAATCGACTTTCAGTATATTAATTGTGTATAGGACCAGTTCTGACGCAGATCGTATTACTACAGTTACATCTTAACCTTGTTGACTAGCCTATATATATATATATATATATATATATATATAGATATATATATATAGTATATATATATATATATATATATATATATATATATATATATATATATATATATATATATATATATAACTCATGTACCCATGCTATTAATTGAAGGCACTGCAAATGATTAGGCTAATAGATAGTGCTATTAATATTAAATCGTCCGCAAAGGCCTACATAGAGAAATTTAAACATAAAGAACTTAAGATCGAAGCAACAATTAATGCATTCAGCCTGTTAACCGGTGTTGAAAAAGGCTGTACATATTATCATAACATTTATAATGATTCCAGAAAAACGTTATATCTCTTCCAAATAGAGCGTAAGCACTCTGTTAAATTGACACCTCGGGCTTTACACCTACGTTTGTAAAAATCCGGCTCATCGTAACGTCTAAAGTAGTTACAAGTAGGCCTAAGCAGACATTTGGACTTGTAATTAAATATAATTGAAAGTCTTCGAGATGAGTGGTCTAAGAGCTATAATGAGGCACTAGATTATATTAGATTTGTATTGCACCAGATTATAAACTATATTTATATCGCCCATGATGATAATATAACACTTGTTGGACGTGGTGCGACTCCACTTGTGCTGCTTGCTTGAAGACGAGGTATGAAACAACATTTAATTAGGCTAAAAAAATGTCCCGTGACGAAGGAGACACCTTGCCTGATTGCGAATCTCTATACTAGTGGTCCTCAACTTTCTTTATAGTCCAGAGAGCAATTTTTCTATACCGACACTGCGAAGCATTTGTGTTTCTTATTGCCCAGTAATTCTCTTCTCGTGTCCATTAATTATCTTCAGATTCTCGTGGGTTTCCCAGATTTCTGGGGGCTCCATAGTCCCCGGCGCATCATGAACTTGTTTTCGAGAACGTCTCCTATACCGAGTTGTTTCCTCAGTTCCTTGAGTTTTTTTGCATCAGAGCGATATCGAGGTTCCCGGGCTTACTACTCCCGTTGTGGTTTCCTCTAATACACTGCCCTTATCTGCTACTATACAACCTTTCAATTATGGAAAGTATCTAGTCCTACTGTCTAGCCTTGCTAGACACGGTTTCATTGTTCCGCTTCTATATACGGAAATTTAGCTATATAATTATTATCATCTACAATCTCCTTTTCCCGGAGTATCTATGCTTTTCTAACATCAAATCCTCGTTCTGACGGATATGGATATCGACGGGTAACTCAAATGTGGGTTAACCTTTCAGTTGAATGTAGCCGACTTTAATGCTTCCTGATTCTCGGTGTCTTCCAATAAACAGTTATTACCGTCCCTTTCTCTGGGACATTACGGAGAGCGTGTTCACACCACGAGTTTGAAGATTACGGAATGAGTGTCATAGTATCAATGTATCATCTCCGAGCAGCGATTTGCCAACTCGGATCACCCACAATACTCTAAACGTGAAGCAGCACACAGCATCGCTTCTTCAAAATCTGGGATACAAGCATGAAACACGACCCACTGCATGATGAGTAACGCGTTGCAATAATGATACATATTCTGATCCAACATCGACACCTCCTCTTCATCGTGTGAAATTATACCCTCCGTACCTTCATCTTCGTCTTATCGAATCGTTCTATTTCTATGGCCTAACTTATCACTGGACGAACCATCTCATTGTTTGCAGCTATTATACAAAACACCTCCAAACACTCGGGTGAACGGTCAAAGTCATACTCGTAATCTAGTAAAACACCGCTCTGTTTGTGACTTTTGGCTCATAGATTCAAGATCTTTATTCCCCGAATTAGAGATCAACCCTACTTTAATTGTATTGAACTGAGACATACAACCCAATATAAGTTTGCTATTGATTAACTAGTTGAGTAATTTACAATTTCCTATTGGTTAATTAGTGATAATGGGATATGGTCTTGCCTATTTGGTCTTGGGCTCTTTGTCGCAAACCTCATCTGAACAATCGAACCCTCCTATTGTAATATTATGTTACAACCATGGTCTTAGGTTAACAACAGAACAACGTACCCCACTTCTGGTACCATTTGTCGCGAAACGCTCGGCTTGTACGTGCCCACTTCCCATATCTTTGGGGTCATAGCTTGGTCTTAGACGCCGGTATTTCCCAGCTCCCTCCAACATTGAATGTTTTTGTTGGTTAGGGCCTCCCCATCCACCCATTGAGCTAATGGGGACCTCCGGCGCGCTGTGGTAGTATGGCCTTTGGACATTTTGGTCAGTGGCTTGTGTGTTCCTTCTTATTGGAAGGCCTAGGAACTCGGCCAATTGTGAATGTCCGCCTTCTACTACTGCGCCGAGGTCGTCACGACTAAAGGTGGGAATGATTTTGTCTCCCGCCTGTGTTAGGGTTATGGCCTCTGCCCTATTGGTGGGTTCGTGGGTATTCAGGGCTCGTGCCAGGTCGTCACGGCCCGAATCGGGGGTAAGTCCCGCGTTCGACATCGAGGAGGTTTGGAACACTGGCCTACTATCAGTGTTTTGGTCGGCCATCTCCCCTAATTTGTTGTAAAGTGTAAAGGCGTAGAATTTATTTGATTAGTTGATTGATTAAGAAATTGATTAAGTAATGATTGAGAAATTGAATATGGTGATTGGAAATTGTCAAACGAAAAATACAAGTCTAACCTAACCCTACTGCTAATGAGTGTGGAGCGTGGTCCGAGACCACACTTGTAAAAGCTAATAATAAGTAAGTGATAGTAGTCTTCCCTATTTGTTTCCCTATCTAAACCTATTTTGTATTTGACGAGGTTTAGTTCACCTATATTGCGAGGCAAAACCCGCCTGCAAATCTTGGAGTCCTAATTCAACCTATATTAGCGAGACAAAAGCCGCCTGCAACTCTTGGAGTCCTAAATCAACAATAGCGAGACAAAACTCGCCTGCAACTCTTGGAATCCTTGGTCATCCAATATCGAGACCAAAACCCGCCTATTGGGCAACTATGTACTACTTTCTCCCTACCCTAATGCTTAATTTGAGAAATGTACCGCTAGCTCTAAATTATACGCCCGCTATAACTACATATACATATTTCTATGACTACATATATATATATATATATATATATATATATATATATATATATATATATATATATATATATATATATATCACATATATATATATATATGTAGGGATTTCTAGCTTCTTCGCACACGATTCGTGTAAAATGTAGTGGCATTGCCATTAGTTAAGATATTTCTTTGATTCGTTTTATAATTTGGACATTATTAAGCAGTGTGAGCTTGGCTGACTTTTTGCTAGTCTATGGAGGCGTGGCCTATCGCGCGTGAAATAAAAAGAAGCGACGCGCGGGAATCTTGGCAGTCCGATAAACAAGCGTGTGACTGTCGCGTGTGTTAATAGTGTTTCATTAATAGCGCGGTGTGCGGCTTCTTGCAGATAAAAGCGTATACGTATATATTAAGAGAGATATTACGATACATTAAGGGATATATTAAGAGCATCGTACGTGATGAGATAATAGTTATAGTTATAGAATCTGTAGTATAGATAATTATTAAGGGAAGTAAAGATAACGCTCGAGGAGCAGCCTTCGAGAACGTGTCGGTGAGAAACGCGACGAGAGATCACGGAAGGACAGGTCGGGCAGGAAGTAGGGAGTGCAGAGAAGCCATCAACGTCAGGTGAGGGTAAGTGCGATCCTTCATAGTAAGTACTATTGAGTAACTCGCAGGAGATCGTTGTGCTAACTAGGAACAAGGTCGTGAGGAGACAGCTGGTCGAATACAGTATCTAATGCTCTCGAAATTTATTCTCTAGGACCGTAATAGTTCGTTTATGGGCACCTGCCTGCATACCAATTTCTTTATTTCCTAAATAGACGTCAGAAGACCTGTTTCTGGACTCCGACGAGTGCGGCGAGTCCGGCGAGTGCGGCGGTCTACTGTTTCTGGACTCCGGCGAGTGCGGCGAGTCCGGCGAGTGCGGCGGTCTACGTTTTCTGGACTCCGGCGAGTACGGCGAGTCCGGCGAGTGCGGCGGTCTACAGTTTCTGGACTCCGGCGAGTACGGCGAGTCCGGCGAGTGCGGCGGTCTACGTCAGAAGACCTGTTTCTGGACTCCGGCGAGTGCGGCGAGTCCGGCGAGTGCGGCGGTCTACAGTTTCTGGACTCCGGCGAGTACGGCGAGTCCGGCGAGTGCGGCGGTCTACGTCAGAAGACCTGTTTCTGGACTCCGGCGAGTGCGGCGAGTCCGGCGAGTGCGGCGGTCTACAGTTTCTGGACTCCGGCGAGTCCGGCGAGTGCGGCGGTCTACGTCAGAAGACCTGTTTCTGGACTCCGGCGAGTGCGGCGAGTCCGGCGAGTGCGGCGAGTCTCTCATTGGACTCCGGCGAGTTCCGGCGAGTGCGGCGGTCTCTCATTGATATTGATACGGACAATTACGCGATAGAGTTAAATAAGAACCTAACTTGCGGGATAGGACTCGCTAAACAGTTATTTAGTTATGTGCAATAGAGTTCGTAGTTGACTCTGTTTTACACATATAATACTGATATACGATTAATAATTCTGTTAATTTGACTGTTTTTGCCTGTGTTTGTCGTAATTACTTTGTTCTATAGATAAACGCGACTAGTACTTCCAATCTGGTAGTCAGCGACGGTATACAATGGAAGATGCTAACGTCGTATGGCAGCAAGACTCTGCACCAACCCCTGACAGTGCAGAGTCGCTCAATCGACTGATAGATGATCCGCCAAGTCGCGGTGAATCGCGACATTCTTTACCGGTCTCCGTAACAGTAGGTGCTACTAGGACACTCGATCCTCTCTCGATATATCAAGGGAGCGTTACTCCGATAGAGCGAGAAACCTTTCTCGCGCCCGAGGCGGACGCCCCCCGCCTACTTACGTCGGCCGCCGGCCCTCTCGACAGAGCGGCGCCGTTGCGACCGACGGCGGTGACGACGCAGCGGCCGCCGATAGGCGACGTCGGCGCTGCGCCGCACCACAATGGTACCAGAAGTGGGGTATATTTGTCGGATGTGAGCTCCGTAGAGAGAGGTAGATTCCGGGAGGAAAACTACGGCGGAGTGTGTTCGGATTTGGGTTCTAGGAGATCAGACAGAGCGAAGACTGGAGATTACACTTCTCCCGAAGGATTGAAGTGGAAGAATGACGGAGACGAAGTGCTCTTCCGGAAGTCCTGTGGATCTAGAATGGTCTGGGTGTCAGCGGACGCAGAAGCCGAGGGATGTGACGGAGATGGCTATAACTCCGGGAGAGGATCATATGAGACACAGACCACGACCACGGCGGGAGCGAGTTGGAATAATAGGGACGGAAGCGGTACAAGAGGAGATACCTATGAGGGAGGTAGAATTTGGAGACAGGGAAATGATACTGTCCTTCCTTGCGGTAAAGGTGAAGCCATCGGCGGGCATGAGTACGAATGTAGGGTAGCACGCCGTGGACACGTAGAGAACGCGGAGATAGAACGTGGACAGATCGGCTGGACTCGGAACTGCACCGAAGAGAAACCTGCGGGAAGGAGAAACTCTCCTGATCCGCCTAACTGTCAGTATAATGCACCTACGAGCAGCGGGCGTGAGCGGCGATCGAGGGAACCTTCAAGGGAGTGGATATTCCCGAAGCGAGATAATCAGGTTTGGAGAAATCATTCAATTCCGTGTACTGACTACATGGCATACCCTCAACGCGAAGAGGTGTTGATGCCACCTAGCCGCCGCACGGAGACTCTTTCCGGTAAGTGCAGGCATGGAGGTGGGTTGATGAAGACTTCTGATTATTTGTCACAGACTAGCAACCGGGCGGTGGGACACGCATCGGGCTGGAATCGATACGAGGAAGAATGGGACAAACGCACGGGAGTACCGGTAGGCCCATCGTACAGCTATCGCCCCTCTCGGAGCTGGGGGTTCGACAGAGCGGAGGAACCTTATTGTGGAGGTCAATCAACATACAGCCGATACGCTGATCGAGAACATGGTCGGCGGGATATCGAGGACGATTACAGATCGTCGGTGATCGCTCGGAACCCAGCTAATAGCAGCTCGAGTTCGGTGAAGATTAATCGCTATGACGGTTCTTATCCGCTCAGTGTGTTTCTTAATCAGGTGGATTTGTGTGCTCAATATAATCAATGGAGCGAAAATGAGAAATTTATTCATCTGTCAATGTCTCTCGTCGGGTCAGCGGCATTGGTCCTGGCGGATGGAGGTTGCCCTTCTTGCTATGAGGAACTTGTTGACCGGCTAGAAGTAAGGTTTGGCGTCAGGGGTCAGCGAAGCATCTACCGGTCGGAGTTGACGGGTTTAAGAAGGACGGAGGGTCAGGATATTCGTGACGTGTACCTGGAGGTGCGGAGGTTATTACCCTTAGCTTATTTGGATCCGTGGTCCGAGACCGTGCAGTCGATAGCTGTAGATACTTTTATCGGAGCTCTCAACAATCCGCCACTTCAAGTGAAAATTAAGGACCATCGGCCCACTACCCTTACGAAGGCGTACGATATAGCGGAAGAGCTGGAAGCTAATCATCGTGCGGTATTTGGGAACAAGAGCAAGAAGGTAGAAGAGTTCCATCGATACGACGGCCGCGTGCGGAGTGCGGAAGCCCCTGAAGAGTCGTTCACAAACGCATTCCGGAAGGTCGAGCGTAATACCATAACGTGTTTCAATTGCGGGCAGACTGGACATGTCCGAAAAAACTGTAACAGTAAAAAGGGGCAACCGAGGCTAGAGTCAAGGGAAAGACACGAAAAAGAACCGCGTCGAGAGCGAGTGACAGACGACAGAATGACATGTTACAACTGTCACGGGAGAGGTCACCGAGCTGCCTTATGCCCGTCGGCCCCTAACCGTGAAAGACTTGTAGCGGTTAGGAGAGATTTGAGAGAAGGGGGTACGGATGAGAAAAATACGGCGGAGCTTAACGGAAGAAGGTCTGGAGACGAGGACACCGAAGAGACAATAGTATATCGAAGGGCGACTATGACCGCGCACATGAAGAGATTTATTGTGGGGTATATCAACGGAAGGAAATCTGTCTTTCTGATCGACACCGGAGCAGATTATTGTCTATTACCTGCGAAGTTGTGCGAGAATATGGCGACACGTCGTTGCGAGGAGAAGGTTTTGGCTGCCAACAAGACCAAATTAGATGTGAGCGGGGAGGTTGATTTTGAACTGATAGTAAGCGGCAAGAAGACTACGGGAGTAGCCCTAGTCTCACCGTCCATAGATGAAGCTCTGTTAGGACAGGATTGGGTGAGTAGACATGTTACGAATTGGGATGTTAAGGGCAATGCTGTGGTAGTTGGGGGTAAGCGCATAACCCTTTGTAGTGGAGAACAGAGCTCTATTATGCGCGTGCAAGCAAAGGAAACCGCGACAGTAGCTCCGCATTCCGAAGCCATTATCCGAGCACAATTATGCGGGTGCCAGTTCGATCTAACGCCAGGCGACCCAGTGATAGCAGAGGCCACAGAGTATCAGCCTGGAGTTCTAGTTGCGAGTACTTTATTGGAGACTTCTGCAGATACCGGGTACGTTCGTTTGATGAATTTAAATAAACATTCGGTTGTGATCAGGGGAGGAGAAGAAATAGCGCCCGTTGTACCGGTGAGAGAGGTATTTCATTTACCAGACATGGATTCTTCCGTACCCAATCTAGTGAGAACGATTCGAAATGATTCGGCAGCAGTGGTCGCGGAAGAAGTGGGAGGTCTTCCACCAAGTATCTCGATGATGATCGAAGGTGTAGAACTTAATGTTGGAGAAGTGGGAAAAGGGCGAATAATGCGACTGTTATCGGAGTACAAGGACATATTCTCTACGGGTCCGCTAGACCTGGGAACAGCACGAGATGTAGAACATACCATTGAAACGAAAGGTGCTAAACCATTCCGGCAACCTCTTCGAAGGCAACCCATCACGAAGCAACGAATAATTGATGAACAGGTCACTGAGATGATTCAGGCAGGAGTCGTGGAGCGCTGCTACAGCCCCTGGGCATCTAACGTGGTTTTGGTGACTAAGAAGGACGGTAGTGCCCGTTTCTGTGTTGATTATAGGCATCTAAATGATCTTACCGTCAAGGATTCTTATCCACTACCGAGAATAGACGCCTGCCTTGACGCCCTAGCCGGGGCCAGGTTGTTTTCAACTTTCGATTTGAGGTCTGGATACCATCAGGTAAAGTTGAGCGAAGAGGACAGTGACAAAACAGCATTCATCACTCGAGCGGGATTGTTCAAATTCAGTAAAATGCCATTCGGGTTATGCAACGCTGGAGCTACCTTCCAAAGACTGATGGCCGTAGTGATGGCTGGACTGAATTACCAGTGTTGCCTAGTGTATCTCGACGATATTGTGGTCTTCAGCGTAGATTTGGAGGAGCACCTGGATCGATTGAGAGCCGTGTTTTCTAGATTGAGGAAAGCCAACTTGAAGTTGAAACCGTCGAAGTGTCGGTTGCTTCGAAAAGAAACGCTCTTTCTTGGTCACGTGATATCCGAGCAGGGCATACATACGGACCCGCAGAAAATTGTCAGCGTGCAGACGTGGCCTGTACCGGCAGATGCGCATCAGTTGAGGGCTTTCCTCGGATTATGCGGATATTACCGCAGGTTTCTTAAGAATTTCTCAGAAATCGCTTCGCCACTGTACGAGCTCACCAGTGTCAAACGCAAAACGTTCTGTTGGAACGCGAATTGTCAGGAGTCATTCGAGTCTTTGAAAAATGGTCTGACTTCTGCTCCGATATTAGCAACTCCGACTGAAGAAGATCCTTTCGTGTTGGATACAGATGCATGCTTGACAGGAATTGGAGCAGTTTTGTCCCAGATTCAGCACGGGGACGAAAGGGTAATAGCATATGCGTCTAGAACACTCAGTCGGTCTGAACTTAACTATTGCGTTACCCGTTTGGAACTCCTTGCTGTAGTCTATTTCGTCAAGTATTTCCGACACTACCTACTGGGTAGGCGATTTCTGCTAAGAACGGACCATGCAGCATTAAAATGGCTTAGGAGAACTCCGGATCCCGTCGGACAGCAAGCTCGTTGGTTGGAACGGCTGGAGGAGTTCCAATTTGATGTCCACCACCGACCTGGTCGGCTACACGGTAATGCAGATGGGATGTCGCGGCGTCCATGTTCCGGTTGCCCACACTATTATTCTGAGTCGCAAGATGGATACACAGAGTCTAGAGCCGGTGTACAAGAATTACCGACTGGAGTGGGCAACACTGGAATTCCTGAAGTTGCGATTATCGGACAGGTTGTTCAAGATACGCGCGTTGAGGTTGATACTACTACCGAAACCGGTCTCACCCGAATTAAATCGTTAATCGACCGAGGCGAAGAACCTACTGACATAGAGGTGAAACTTTGGGATTATGACTGCCAACGTGTGTGGCTACAGAGACCAAGTCTTGTAGTAAAAGAAGGTAGGCTGTATCGAAAGATAGACAGCGAATACGGCAGCGGACGACTACAGATTATCCCGCCGTTGCCTGAAAGGAAGGAAATACTGGCGGCAGCTCACGAGAAATGGGGAGGTGCGCACCTGGGAGTCAGGCGTACCGAATCGAAAATCAAAAAGAAGTTCTATTGGCCCGGGCTCAATACGCAAGTAAAGGAGTACATAAGCAGATGTGAGAAGTGCGCCCGATACAGGAGAGGTAAGCCGCCGAGACAGGGTTTAATGCAGCCGATACTGTCTGAGGGCCCTTGGCAGATGATAGCAGTAGACGTGACCGGACCGCACCCTAGATCGCGTAATGGATATATCTACATGGTCACAACCATGGATCTATTTACCAAGTATGGATGGGCTTTCGCTGTGAGAGATCACGAAGCCAGCACGGTCGCCAGATGCTTGTTGGACAAACTTTTCAGTGTGTTTGGGTTACCGCAAAGGATGATTACAGATCAGGGCAGGGAGTTCGAGAGTAGGTTGATCAGCGATCTATGCAGCCTACTTGGGATCAAGAAACTCCGTACTACGCCTTATCAACCTCGAACCAACGGGTGTGTAGAAAGATGGCACAGAACCCTGAATGCTATGCTTGCAAAAACAATAAGTTCTTCTCAACGCGACGCACAGACAACGGCGAAGACGGAATCAGAAATCCCTAGTCTTTGGCATTTATCTTGTCGGCGTGTGCCGACGCTTGAGTGGGGGGGTGTGTAGGGATTTCTAGCTTCTTCGCACACGATTCGTGTAAAATGTAGTGGCATTGCCATTAGTTAAGATATTTCTTTGATTCGTTTTATAATTTGGACATTATTAAGCAGTGTGAGCTTGGCTGACTTTTTGCTAGTCTATGGAGGCGTGGCCTATCCCGCGTGAAATAAAAAGAAGCGACGCGCGGGAATCTGGGCAGTCCGATAAACAAGCGTGTGACTGTCGCGTGTGCTAATAGTGTTTCATTAATAGCGCGGTGTGCGGCTTCTTGCAGATAAAAGCGTATACGTATATATTAAGAGAGATATTACGATACATTAAGTGATATATTAAGAGCATCGTACGTGATGAGATAATAGTTATAGTTATAGAATCTGTAGTATAGATAATTATTAAGGGAAGTAAAGATAACGCTCGAGGAGCAGCCTTCGAGAACTACAAGGGACGTGTCGGTGAGAAACCCGACGAGAGATCACGGAAGGACAGGTCGGGCAGGAAGTAGGGAGTGCAGAGAAGCCATCAACGTCAGGTGAGGGTAAGTGCGATCCTTCATAGTAAGTACTATTGAGTAACTCGCAGGAGATCGTTGTGCTAACTAGGAACAAGGTCGCGAGGAGACAGCTGGTCGAATACAGTATCTAATGCTCTCGAAATTTATTCTCTAGGACCGTAATAGTTCGTTTATGAGCACCTGCCTGCATACCAATTTCTTTATTTCCTAAATAGACGTCAGAAGACCTGTTTCTGGACTCCGGCGAGTGCGGCGGTCTACTGTTCCTGGACTCCGGCGGGTCCGGCGAGTGCGGCGGTCTACAGTTTCTGGACTCCGGCGAGTGCGGCGAGTCCGGCGAGTGCGGCGGTCTACTGTTTCTGGACTCCGGCGAGTACGGCGAGCCGGCGAGTCTCTACAGAAGATTTTCTGGACTCCGGCGAGTGCGGCGAGTCCGGCGAGTGCGGCGGTCTACTGTTTCTGGACTCCGGCGAGTGCGGCGAGTCCGGCGAGTGCGGCGGTCTACTGTTTCTGGACTCCGGCGAGTAGACCTGTCTACCTGGGACTCCGGCGGGTCCGGCGAGTGCGGCGGTCTACGTTTTCTGGACTCCGGCGAGTACGGCGAGTCCGGCGAGTGCGGCGGTCTACGTCAGAAGACCTGTTTCTGGACTCCGGCGAGTGCGGCGAGTCCGGCGAGTGCGGCGGTCTACAGTTTCTGGACTCCGGCGAGTCCGGCGAGTGCGGCGGTCTACGTCAGAAGACCTGTTTCTGGACTCCGGCGAGTGCGGCGAGTCCGGCGAGTGCGGCGGTCTCTCATTGATTTTCATTGATACGGAGTGCGGCGGTCTAAGAAGACCTGTTTCTGGACCGGCGAGTGCGGCGAGAGATTTTCATTGAATTACGCGATAGAGTTAAATAAGAACCTAACTTGCGGGATAGGACTCGCTAAACAGTTATTTAGTTATGTGCAATAGAGTTCGTAGTTGACTCTGTTTTACACATATAATACTGATATACGATTAATAATTCTGTTAATTTGACTGTTTTTGCCTGTGTTTGTCGTAATTACTTTGTTCTATAGATAAACGCGACTAGTACTTCCAATCTGGTAGTCAGCGACGGTATACAATGGAAGATGCTAACGTCGTATGGCAGCAAGACTCTGCACCAACCCCTGACAGTGCAGAGTCGCTCAATCGACTGATAGATGATCCGCCAAGTCGCGGTGAATCGCGACATTCTTTACCGGTCTCCGTAACAGTAGGTGCTACTAGGACACTCGATCCTCTCTCGATATATCAAGGGAGCGTTACTCCGATAGAGCGAGAAACCTTTCTCGCGCCCGAGGCGGACGCCCCCCGCCTACTTACGCCGGCCGCCGGCCCTCTCGACAGAGCGGCGCCGTTGCGACCGACGGCGGTGACGACGCAGCGGCCGCCGATAGGCGACGTCGGCGCTGCGCCGCACCACATATATATATATATATATATATATATATATATTTATCACTATAAGTGATGCTTTTTGATGTCCCACCCTGCCAAATTTCACAGCAAAATGCTGTCGTGTCTGTATGGTGCTCAGATTGGCGCTCCCTTCCGATCGGCAACGGCTAGCAAGTCACCGCCTAGAAATTGGCCGCTCGTCACAAAAATACGACACCCCTACTAATAGCGCTGGGGCGCCCTATCCACTGGGTTCCCCAGCACAACCCCCCTTCTGTAACACTGCCTGTTTTAAAACACAAGTCTTTACACAATGGGACCCCTTCCCGTTCTACAACTTCTCGGCACAATCAATACGACTGTGTTTTAAAGTCGTAGGGCCGCCGATCACTTCTCGACACTCGTAGTCGTGTTTTAAAGCTTTATAACAACTACTCTACTTCACACAACGAATTGTGCTTTAAAGCTTTATAGTAGCTACTCTACTTCTCCACACAACGAATTGTGCTTTAAAGTGGTCAGTAATAATATTCAATCACAATCAACTGCGTCTGGACCACAGTTACCACGAAGTAACCCAGGCGATTTTGTATGGAGAAACAAGGCTTTTTATACTAAATTTTAACATGAGATAACTACGAGGCCAATCACGTAACGCCTTACTAAACCCTCGATTTGTATCACCCCATTCCATTGGTTGAAGGTGTTGCCTAAATTAAGTTATATTTAAACTGTGTTGCCATCCTTGGTATTTTCCTATACCACCACCTACTTTGTGCTCTTTTCTGATTAACTTATTGTATGATCTAGAGCGAAAATATACCAAAGTGATAACGTCGTTCTCTCGCTTTAATTATCGCCACCAATCAACTTTATTTTCTAACAATTCTACAAACTTTATCGAAATATACACAAATCTAGACAAAACCGTTCATAACCTCCTATAGTGCTTAACTGACATTTCCTCGAATTCAATATAACGTCTTTCTACTTTAACATAGGCCAACTACGTATATTATAGCATTTACAACCAATGATATCTATTTTTACACAAATCGCTAACGAATTAGGATTTTCCTTTGATTACTAACCCAACTTTATCTCTAATATTGCTATTTATGGTTATTTTTATATTCTGGAAAAATCCTTAGACTGGTGCTACGTTTAATCTATACTGGTTTGCGGAAGCGTACGAATTTATACTGGTTTAATGCAACAAGCGTAATCAAAGCGAAAGTCCAATTTCGCTACACTCGCAACAAAGTAGAAGCCTCTAAAGTAGAACAAGGGTTCATGTAACGGTTTTCTATTAATATTACTATTGATTGACTGACTAACTAAGCAAATACGAAGGACTTAAGGGTCAATTTTATTGTCTAGTCCTCTAAAACCACAGGTTAAAGAACTTTAAATTATATGAATATAACCAAATGGTATTCTACGAGAAATAAGAAAATCTGAGACACTTCACACAGATGTAAAGTTTCATAATAGCATGAGCATTCTCTTCATTGAGATTTCAATACATTTAACGGAACTTAACCTACTATTAGACTATTACAGTCTTTATGTCTTATACAACGCCTGCAATATTGGACTGTAATGCTAATACCATGTCTGGCTACCAACGGTTTTACTGTAATTGGTAATGTAATAGAAATTTTTTGTATTTCAGCCTCAAGTGTACTCTGCTGTAATGAACACGCCTTGTTCGTAAAATATTATATTAAATATATTATATTATAGATCGAAAGCAAATATTATACAGCTGTTATTTATAAATAATACGTGACGTAGGGTTTTTCCAAAGATTTATAATAGATGATATAAGCCGATGTCTCTGCAGGCGGGAGGCTAACAACGGCATTGCCTGGGTCGAGTTCGCCCTGCAGGTATTTGCTAAGCGCCTGGGTCGAGTTCGTCTCTGCAGGCGGGAGTAGGACTACAAATTACCAGTTGACTATCAACAAAATTTCTCATCGACTACACGGAATGCCAATTATACTACCTTCAGCAAAGGCGAGAGTAGAAACTACGGAAAGACCAGTATAGGAGAGAATAAGTCTAAAAAAGGGATATAGGGGAGTTTTAAATAGGGTAAAAGATGATAAAGTTCGTCGCAGTTAAAACAACCAATCATATATTATCTACTATACCAGTTTGTAAAACTAGGAAGCAGGGTAGAAAATCAAACCGTGATCGCCCAAGATAACGCAGACGCTTCCACTATCGGTTCGGGTCACCATATCACTTCGCCCCGAGAACCACGAATATCACGGTATAGAATCTACCAAGGGAGCATGGAAGAAACTCAACCGTCATCGTTTAAATACGTAGAAGACGTGGAGTATGCTTCTACTCCCGACTCGGGCCAGCGTCGACGCTGTGCACCGGGTTCCCGAGAACCCAATTACGAAGGCAAGGGGGGTTGGACCTTGGCCTACTCAGTCGAAAATGAACAAGAAAGGCCTATCGAGACGGATGATACCGGAAAGAAGTATCATCCGAAGACGCAGCAACTCGGTTCCTCCTGACAAGCGGTACCCTTAGTAAAGCATTCGACGAAAAAGCTGCCGTCTCGAAGCACTGCCGGCCGGAGAGCGAGTACAGATGTAGACAACCGCTCGAGGACGAGCAGGCAGTAAGGCTGTTCGCGACATCTGATATAGCTACTAATTGTGGTATTACCGAACAATAGGCTCCTTTATGATAGCCTCTTATGTATTGTTATTTGTTTATCTAACTACATGTACGTTCCTATTCAATTATAGCAGGCGAAAGACCAGTTTAAAGTTAATTTCTAAAGCATGTCAACGAATGAGGTTTGAATACAGCACCTACTATTGAGGGTTTTCATGGCCAAGTAATTTGTTTATTTACATAACAAAGCCGCCATTTTTATACACCACACTCTATATGATACACTGCTATATATGTAACTTTAAGCAGTTTTTCATCTTAATTTAGCATAAAATTGTGTCTGGCATGTGGATATGGGCTCTTTCTTGCAGGTTAATGAACTGGTAATGGATATGATGATTCTTTGCAAGCTTTGTTAGACACAATTTCAGCATTTCTGTCATTTCTGTCAATTAGTGCATTCCCAATTAGTGCGAGTCCAACTTTAAGCCATTTCTGCCAATTTGCGAAGGGAATGCATTAATTGGCAGAAATGGCAGAAACGCTGAAATTATGTGTAACGAAGCTATCAGGAACCATCTTATCCATTACCAGTTCATTGACCTGTAAAAAAAGAGCCTATGTCCACATGCGACACAAAATTGTATGCTAAATTAAGATGAAAAACTGCTTATAGTTGCATATATGGCAGTGTATCATATAGAGTGTGGTGTTTAAAAATGGCGGCTTTGTTATGTAAACAAAGAGATGACGTGCCAATGAAAACCCTCTATTCCACTATATATCATTTGCTACCATATATATTTTAAATGATTTTTGGATCTGCTTCGTGTTTGAAACATAACTTAAAGTATAAAAGTATTCGATTAATTTTTTTTATTCCGTATAGTTACACACATGACATACCGCATGTGTTTACAACGTTTCCTTTCTTAAGTTTCTGTTTTTGTAGTTTTCGTTATTTCCTCCATTCCTTTCCGTGGTTATTAGTAATCGTTGCCTTTTGTTGGCGCTCCAATAGCAGCCGGCGCGGATTTAAGAATAACCTCCAACACCCTGAGGATTGTTTACCTTCAAAGCTGTCTACACGCGGTCTTCCAAAGTGGTCGCCCACAATTTACTAACCGCGTGCAGCGTGGCTTTACTTAGTTCAACTGACGCGCAGCTTAACTGAGTGCGCTAGATTCTTTTTTCTCATCGTCTTGGATTTACTCTCGATAGCGCTCGATATTGTCGCGGATTATAGTGGCATAATTGAATGTCTCGATAGCGCAATGGTTAAGGGTGTAGATAACGTCATGAAGTTTTAAATGACAGACCTAGAGGTCAATCGAACTCTCGTGGGCTCGATTACCAGCCGCGCTGATCTGAGAGTAAAATCTCGGACATTCACTGGCCTGGCTAAACGAAAAATGCACTAAATACCCTAACGGATATAACATGTGGTATTAAAAGTGATAGATATCAACATAGTTGATCATTTCACAGTTTTTCACTATAATGTGTGTTATTAGTATTATTATTATTATTATTATTATTATTATTATTATTATTATTATGTATCGTAATTGTTATCCAGAAACGATCGCAAGAAAACTAAGCAGATGGTAGCAGCGTATTTGAAATGTTTTTGTTATTTTTTTAACACTAGAGATTTCAAGATGGCGTCATCTGAGTTTTTATTGAGCGAAAATAGCAGATCGTTCATAGTTGAAGTTTGCGATACTCCGGACAATTACTTGGACGGAGAATTTAATTCCGGTTCCGTCGAACTGGAGCCTGACCAGGACGTTGAAAATGACGACTATTTGCATTCTTCCCTGGAACCGATTGATTGTTTCGGAGAACCAGCACAGGAAATTATTGTCAATCAAATTGGCGAACAAGAAAACGAAAATAGTGAAGGTTTTGAGGAAGAATTAATTTATGTTATTAGCATACCAGAAGAATCGGCTGAATCTTCTAATGTTACTTTTATATCACCAGAAATGGCCAATCGGCTTGAGTTAAAGTCAGATGGCAGCGGTTTTACGCATACAATGAATAACCTAGTATCAAGTGAAAATCTTAATTCAGAGCATTACACGGACGCAGTTTGGCTTACAACAGGTAAATTTTCTAAATTATCGTTTAACATAGATATGCATGCGCTAATATTTGTAACAAGGCAGATATTACACCACTAGTAGTTTTTGGCTCTCTAATCCTTTATTCTGTTTGTTTAAAATCGAGGGTTTAACAGAACCTCTGCTTCGCTGAACCTATCATTAGTAGGAAAGGAAAGAAGTTCAAGATTTATTTCAATACTAAATTAAACTTATTTTTATTAAATTTATTTTTAAAATTATTATCTGGCTGCAACATAATTGTAAATTCTACTCTGCATGCAGGTTGGACTAAAAGGCTGAAATGGCAATCTCAATGATTTAACAGTAATAATATTATAGATCAGAATATTATCACAGATAATCATGATTCCATTGATTTTTGAAAATTTTTGGCATTTTAAAAATTAATCCATTTCACTACCTTCCATGAATCAGTACCTTCATATATATAATCCTGGACTTGCAAAGTTCTGCAAAGTATTAAAACTAATTGCAGAGGCTAAATATCTAAAGCTCTATTAGTAAATGCTAGTGGCTGAGATAATCAATTGTTGAGTATTTTTGTAGACAGTATAAACTGTTGCAAAAGTTATATGATGTAAATGGCATCTAAAATTTTATATATATATATCCTTGTGTTGTGCTCGGGTGTGATTGGACTACTGCAGAATTGGGCAACCACAAACAATCTGCCACGTGTACGTAAGAGGCGACTAAAGGCAGGAGCTGAGGATGGCAAGAGGGGACCCACCTCACCATGAAATATTTTCCCCCAGGATTAAATAGTAATTAATCCACTTAACTGAGGAAGGCAAAGGGAAACCACCTCAGAAGCCATATTTTTCCCAAGCTATTGGCTACATAAGGTATGGATAAGGCATAGACTTTGTGAAGGGATTAACTTGTTGATCTAAAGAGTGCTCTTATGGAGCGCAAAAGCAGACGTTGAGTATGAATATGTACCTTGAACCTGCCACTTGCGAGTGCACTGAAGAAGATATATATATATATATATATATATATATATATGTATATAATAATATATATATATATATATATATATATATATTATATATATATATATAAAAATATATATATAATTATATATACATATATATATATACATGTATATATATATTTTTCATCTAAAATATATACATATCTATAATTTATATATATACAGTATATATATATATATATATAAATTATAGATATATATTTTATATCTATAATTTATAGATATACAAGGTATTTTATTTTTATTATATATATATATATATATATATATATATATATATATATATATATATGTCATCATCATCATCTTCCCTTAAATCCCTTGTCAGCATGGTTTTATTAGTGGGCGTTCATGTTTAACTAATTTGCTAGATTTTTTTAGAATATATTACAAAGGAAGTAGATAATAAAAATAGCATTGATATCTTATATCTAGACTTTGCTAAAGCGTTTGATAAAGTTCCACATAAAAGATGACTTAGTAAGTTGGAAGCACATGGAATAACGGGCACACTTTTAAAGTGGATAGGTAATTGGTTAAGTAATAGAAAACAAAGGGTGTGTGTCGAGGATGAGTTCTCGGAATGGGCAGCAGTGAACAGTGGTGTGCCGCAGGGCTCTATTTTGGGACCTCTATTATTTTTGGTTTACATCAATGACATTGACATAGATATTGTATCTAAATTTAGTAAATTTGCAGTAGCAAAGATTGTAAACAACATTGAAGATGCTGAGATTTTAAAGTATGATATAAAAATATTACAGACCTGGTCTAGGGATTGGCTAATGGAGTTCAATGCTGAGAAACGTAGAGTTATGCATATAGGGAATAATAATTTAGAAATTGAGTATACATTGAACAATATTAAACTAAAATCCACAAACAGTGAGAGGGATTTAGGAGTCTTTGTGGATAGCTCTTTTAAATTTAGTGAAAATTGTAATAAAGTTTTAAATAGTGCTAATTGTGTATTAAGAATGATTAAATGAATAATTGCATGTAGAAATAAGCATATTGTGGTAAGGCTATATAAGGCTCTTGTACGGCCCAAACTTGAATACTGCGTTCAGGCTTGGTGCCCATATCTTAAGAAAGATATCGATAAATTAGAAAGGGTACAAGCCAGAGCAGCAAGGCTGGTATTTGACTGTCAAAAACTTAGTTATGAGAATAGATTAAAATTTGTACGATTAACTTCTTTAAGTGAGAGAAGACCTAGAGGAGATTTAATAGAAGTTTTCAAGATACTCAAAGGCTTCAGGAAAGTTAACCATAGTATTTGGTTTAATTTATCAAATAATAGAAACACAAGGGGACATATTTATAAACTTAGTAAATGTAAAAGTAGACTAGATTTAAGGAAATTTTTCTTTAGTCAGAGAGTTATAAATGCTTGGAATAGTTTGCCAAGCGAAATTTTGGAAGCAGAGTCAGTGAATGCTTTTAAAAATAAATATGATAAACATAAGAACATGTAAATTAGATGCTAATTGCGTGTTCAGGGTTATACATAGGCTAGGCCTATGTATAAATTTTTGGCATGTTGACATTAAGTCTGTATGATTTGATTAATACTAATTGGTTTTAGTTAAGAGCCTGATGAGTCTTAAACAAGCATATAATTGCTTCCTGATTCTGTAATGTTATGTTATGTTAATCCCAGTGTAACCAGGGTCGCGAATATATATAACTATATATATATATATTATATATATATATATATATATATATATATATATATATATATATATATATTATATATATATATATATATATATATATATATATATATATTATCTATATATCAATATATAGATGTATAATCTTTAATTAACTGTACTCCTCTCAGACGACAAGAAGGATCTGGCGTTGGTTGTGAAAGAGGAGGAGTGACGACGGTGCTGCCCTCTCACCTGATCTTGGAGATTCTTCGGGGGTGTCGATTACTGAATAGACCTCCCCTCCCATACAATAACTGCCTGGTCTCGAGTTCGTTGACCTTCATCAGCTGAACGCTTTCACTAGGTATGCTTACTCTTGTTCTATTCTCACAGAGGACACTTTCACTAGGTATGCTTACTCTTGTCTCTATTCTCACGAGAGAACACTTTCACTAGGTATGATTCTTTTTCTCTATCTCACGAGAGAACACTTTTACTAGGTATGCTTACTCTTGTTCTCTATTCTACTTTCACTAGTATGCTTACTTTTGTTCTCTATTCTATTGATTTGAATGATTGATGATATCTAAATGTTGATGTATTTATGTTCATTTATATGGCGTTTGCATGATGTGGTTTTGTACTGTGATTTCTGTTAAATTGTATTTTTTAATTTTATTACTACGTTCTAATGACTTTTGCATTAATTCTCACGAGAGGATTTATGGTTTATTAAGTTTGTGGTTTTTTTAAATTTTATGGACATATAAAGAAGTTATTGCGTGTTAGAAGTTTAGTATCATTAATATTTAGTACGCTTAAGTTTACATTTTTTAGATAATTGATATAATTGCATTCTTTAGATAATTGATATAAGAGAACAATTTGCTTTTAAGCATTTAGTTATTTGCACTATTGGGCTGAGATAGTGGCTTGATGGTAAGTTGTTCTAAAACGGACCAGAAGTGAGGGGTTCAATTCTAGTGTTAACCGTCACTGATGGGCTCTTTGGTGGGAAACTGACGTTAAAGGCCTTTATTTATATTTTCATTTATTTGGACTTTTTATATAAATAATAATAATAAAGCTAAAGTGTCCGTTTCCCTTGTCTGAAGATAATTACACTAACATTCTTCGTTTGTATTATGTAATGTTGATATCGCGGGTGTTTGTATTATGTAATGTTGATAACGCAGGTGTTTGTATTATGTAATGTTGATAACGCAGGTGTTTGTATTATGTAATGTTGATAACGCAGGTGTTTGTATTATGTAATGTTGATAACGCAGGTGTTTGTATTATGTAATGTTGATAACGCAGGTGTTTGTATTATGTAATGTTGATAACGCAGGTGTTTGTATTATGTAATGTTGATAACGCAGGTGTTTGTATTATGTAATGTTGATAACGCAGGTGTTTGTATTATGTAATGTTGATAACGCAGGTGTTTGTATTATGTAATGTTGATATCACTGGTGTTTTTATTATGTAATGTTGATAATGCAGGTGTTTTTATTATGAAATGTTGATAACGCAGGTGTTTGTATTATGTAATTTTGATACTTCCGGTGTTTGTATTATGTAATGTTGATAACGCAGGTGTTTGTATTATTTGTTGATATCGCAGGCTACAGCCTGAGGAGCCTGTTGATGAACACAAGACAGTTCCCTGTCCTCACAGCGTAAGTTTTCTCTTCTCTTTTCGCTTGGTTTCTTATTATCTTTCCAGTACTTTGTTGTGTAGCAGTATTGCTGAAAGTGTATGCTCTGGGATTATTGGCTCAAATCCAGCGATAAAATAACATCCGTCCCTTTGCAATAAAATAATATAAAATAAATAAATTTAAATTAGCCAATAAATATTACGATTAAATTGTGCTGGTAGAGTATAACAAAATGTTATAAATATTGATTTAAAATTCCATTATTTTCATGAATATTTAATTATCTAAACACTAGCTGTAAGTTATAGTGTTAGAGTATTATTAAATAGTTATCGATAGGTGGATGGTGAACCTCTAGTTACTAGCATGCTACTATCGTGTGCAGGGCTGCAGCAAGATGTTTCGTGACAACGCTACTATGCGCAAACACCTGCACACCCACGGGCCGCGAGTGCACGTGTGTGCAGAGTGCGGCAAGGCTTTTGTCGAGAGCTCCAAGCTTAAACGCCACCAGCTCGTTCACACCGGTGAACGATCTTTTCAGGTCTGTGTGAAGTCGTTTGTAAAATATTTGTAATTCTGCTCTAGTCACTCTTTCATCAAGCACTTAATTCACACTTGTTTGTATTTGTTTAGTAAAGCTTTCAATATGCACTTAATTCATGCATGTTTGTATTGTTTAGTTACTCTTTCATCAAGCACTTAATTCAAGCTTGTTTGTATTTGTTTAGTTCTCATTTCTATTGCTTAACTTGTGAAGTTGTATTTATTGTTTATCGTTTTATTTGCCTTTGTTAATACTCGAAGTTTACATTTGGATTACATTTGTTTCACTTGATCTTATCAATCTGATTCTATTAGAACGAGTTTAATTTTATATATTGTCCCTGAGTATATCTGCCACAGATAAATAAATGGTTTTTATAAGTACATTTGTTATAGCAGATGTATCTGGATATGTATACATTTATCTGTCACAGCAGGCGTATGACCTGTGTAATTAATTTTATTAGTTTTATTTGTAAGCAACTGTATTGTGTTGATTTTGTTGCCTGTATATCTGTTTATCTTTATGCATATTTTTGTTGTAACAGGTATTTCTGCCTGTCATAATGTTTATATATGTGGATATAACTATGTCATGTCGGGATACGAATAGACCGCAACAAATCCTCTCTATCCTACATCATATCAGTCAATCCCCTATTTGAGACTTACGTTTGGTATAAGTATGTAAGTTTATATATTGGCATTTAGTATTTGGCTCGTATTTCTGTCTTTATCTGTAAACACGTATGTTTGGTATTTCTGTCTTTATCTGTAAACATGCATGTTGGGTATTTCTGTCTCTATCTGTAAACATGTATGTTATGTTTCGTATTTCTATCTATATCTGCAGACACGTATGTTGGGTATTTCTGTCTTAATCTGTAAACACATAAGTTTGGTATTTCTGTATTTATCTGTAAACACGTATGTTTGGTATTTCTTTCTTTATCTGTAAACGTGTATGTTTGGTGTTTATTTTTCTATCTGTAAACATGTATGTTTGGTATATCTGTCTTTATCTGTAAACACGTATGTTTGGTATTTCTGTCTTTATCTGTAAACATGTATGTTTGATATTTCTGTCTCTATCTGTAAACACGTAGGTTTGGTATTTCTGTCTTTATCTGTAAACATGCATGTTTGGTATTTTTGTCTCTATATGTAAACGCGTATGTTTGGTATTTCTGTCTTTATCTGTAAACACGTAAGTTTAGTATTTCTGTCTTTATCTGTAAACGCGTATGTTTGGTATTTCTTTTTTATCTGTCAACACGTATGTTTGGTATTTCTATCTTTATTTGTAAACACATGTGTTTCGTATTTCTGTCTCTATTTGTAAACACGTATGTTTGTCGCTGCAGTGCACGTTTGAGGGATGTGGCAAGAGATTTTCGCTGGACTTCAACCTGCGCACTCACGTACGTGTTCACACCGGAGATAGGCCCTACGCCTGCCCCTTCGATGGATGCAACAAGAAGTTTGCTCAGTCCACCAACCTCAAGTCACACATTCTAACTCATGCCAAGCAAAAGTATGATCATTCTTTTCATTGGAAAAGCTAAGGTTAACGTCAGTTTCCTCGCTTGAAAGCGATGTCAGTGACGAGCGAGCCCAGAATTTAAGCCCTGCAGTATCAAGTATCTAACCGACTTCGCCACTGGCTCCAGCTTACGTTGTACTAATAATTCCAATTATTATAAGAATTTTAATTAATTACTATAATATTAAACATTAATTTCACTTATTCCTAGATAAAATTATTTTATTTTAACTACATTATTTTGGAAACAGTGATCATTGGCAGAGTAAGTTGCTGCAGGTAGTGATCGTGAGAGCTAGCTAATAACTTGAGACTTAACTGTCCTATCTTTAAAGTAATTAAACAGCAATGAGAGACTAAAGTTTTTAATAATGCAAACTGTTTGTGTTGTAGTTTTGAATCAAGTTAAGTTGAATCCTATTGTTGCCTTACACATTGGTCTTAATCGAAGGTTTTAGTTCTCATAGAGTTGTAAATGTATAGTAAGCTGTGATCTAAAATGCCTGTAACGTTATATTGTTGATGTGCTATATGCTACATAAGTTAGTGTTTATTAGTTTAATGTTGCAGTTTCTGTTTCTTTTTGCAGAAATATGCATCAAGTTCGAAAAGTACGCCCAATGGACAGAATAGTAATGTAAGTTTTACATCTGCTTTCTTTTAGAGATTTTAGACTAAATTTTACATTTTTTCTTTAAGATTCAGAGATTTTATATTAGTGTATAGTAGATAGAATCGTCTAATAGTCTATCAGTTCTTAGCATCTATTCTGCTTTCAAAAACACTCTTAGCACTTCTTCTTAGCACTTCTTCTTATCTCATCATGCTGGTGTGCCAGTATTGTTTCAAAATTTAATTTGCTCATGGCGTGTGTGGATCAATGAAGAATGGACCAAACGTTTGCTGTTCGTACCTAAAGAAACAACTCTATCGCTGCACTATGCATGTTGTATATTATATCATGGACTTGCCTTTAGGCAGAACAGTAGTCAGAGGAGGGGTGGAGGGGGCAGTAGCCTAGTGGATAATTTTAATCTTATAAAGTGAGTTTGTTGTTGTTGTTGCTACTGTGCAGGATGTATGATGAAGATGAGTTGTGCATAACCTAAAACTCTACAGAGAAACATATGTAATAGTAGTCATCTGCGGTGGTCCGTGCTTTCTCTCTTTCTCTCTCTCTCTCTCTCTTGACACACGTGACTGCTTTCTTTCATAACACCTGTAACTCATCATCCATGATACACTGACTCATAACCACGGTGCTTATGATACACCTATAACTGTATTATCCTGTGTAACCGTTGATTTGACTTCCCATAGCACTACTTCAAGTATACAAGGTGGACTTGCTAGTATTGTGGACGACCAATTCATGGAGCTATTAGATAGAATAATGTACATGAAGTAACTGAATTCTTTGATTGATTCATTTCTAATTGACTTGTCAGATTTGGTTTTTACGTGAACATTTTCTCTATGTAACGTAAGTACGTGTGTAGAATACTGTCTGTGTATGCTCCTAGATGAGAATGCAAATGTATAATATTTTGGCATAGAAGTCGTCATTATATGACATAGCATTTTGTCATATAACGCTGAGCTCCTGTCATTGGGTGCTCTCCTATAATGTAATGCAGCTCTTGAATCTGGTTAAATGTAGAATAATGACCTTACAAGTAACCTTAGAAATATGCATTAGGTTTTGGTTTTAGTTTCATCAGTTGATAACTATGTGATTGACTGGTGTGTACATGAAAGTAGATAAGATATACGTGCGTCTATCTGAACAAATATGATATTCGTTCAGATTCATGTCACACATGTAGGTAAATACTTTTAAACTTGTGTCATTCAGGCGTTTCTGTTTAAGCAACAAAAAGCAGCTTTATAAGAAATAAAGGCTTTGACTTATGTTGTCTCGACGACTATATTCAGTGATCATTATATATATATATATATATATTTTATATTGAGTTGACAAATACAATCGTACAAAGACCGACGGAAAAAGTGACTGAACAGGAAATTAAGTATTGTGCTCGTTATGTTTGCAGTATAGAAATTATTCTTTATTTTTTCCATTTTTCAGTTCTGCAGTATCTAGATAATTGTGCTGTTGATGATATGTTGTGTGTCCATGGTTTCTGTGCGGGTTAACTCTAAGCAATCGGACACAGTGGGTGACTGTTTAGAAGATTGCTTAAGGAAATATAGATGTTACGCACTTAATCCAATTCTATAGGTTCAAGGGGATGACTGTTAGCTTAATGACGCTATTAGACACTAAGAACTGCTATCAGCCTCTCCCATGCTCTATGATAATTCAATCGTCTACTGTTTGCAACAACTGTTTAGATATAGTGCTCAAATCACTGTAATGCTAGACTGGAAGGGGGAATAGAATCTATCGGAAATCTAGAATCCATTCATCTAATATTTAGGGGTCTAATCCTCTAAAAATGAAAATACAAAATTTGATCGTTGTAGGTAACCCTCTCCCTCTCCTACCAAATTAAATTGGGTGACCGCTAGAGTGTGTATTTATCTTTACATATTGTATATTGGTATAGTTTTGAATAACTTTTATTTTAAACGTTGTAGACTATGTGCACTATGTGCGTACTTTGAGAATAATAGAGGTGTGTAACACATGTGTTTGATCTTGTTTATTTGTCTCTGAAGCTATCAGTAGCTATTGGTAGCTGTCAGTAGCTATTGGTAGCTGTCAGTAGCTATTGGCAGCTGTCAGTAGCTATTGGTAGCTGTCAGTAGCTATTGGCAGCTGTCAGTAGCTATTGGTAGCTGTCAGTAGCTATTGGTAGCTGTCAGTAGCTATTGGCAGCTGTCAGTAGCTATTGGTAGCTGTCAGTAGCTATTGGCAGCTGTCAGTAGCTATTGGTAGCTGTCAGTAGCTATTGGCAGCTGTCAGTAGCTATTGGTAGCTGTCAGTAGCTATTGGCAGCTGTCAGTAGCTATTGGTAGCTGTCAGTAGCTATTGGCAGCTGTCAGTAGCTATTGGTAGCTGTCAGTAGCTATTGGCAGCTGTCAGTAGCTATTGGTAGCTGTCAGTAGCTATTGGCAGCTGTCAGTAGCTATTGGTAGCTGTCAGTAGCTATTGGCAGCTGTCAGTAGCTATTGGTAGCTGTCAGTAGCTATTGGCAGCTGTCAGTAGCTATTGGTAGCTGTCAGTAGCTATTGGCAGTTGTCAGTAGCTATTGGTAGCTGTCAGTAGCTATTGGTAGCTGTCAGTAGCTACCGTGAACTTGTACAGTCTCTTGCTTTACTAATGTATCTTTCGTTTTATATAGTGACGTAACGATTAGTCATAATTATTAGAAATTTAAAGTATGAGACTTTCTGGTCCACTATTATTCACTCGTGAAGCTTTAAATGACAGTCTCTATAATAACTTTTTATTATAATTATTAGTAGTATGAATAAACCACGTAGCGCACAGAGTAATAGTATTTATTTCTAACAGAATTACAAAGAGACCCAATCGGATCCGTCTGATTAGTTACTCGCATACAAATTAAGCAATTTAAAACCGAAATGTGAAATAAAACTTGTTAACACGACGATCTTAAAATATAAATGCATAAAGTTCTAACGTTACACTCTGATCAATAACAGAATTGAACGATGATTAATGCTTTAAATGTAAAACCATTTCATCTCTCAACCGCTCAAACACTTCTAATCATAAATATTACACTTTTCAATCCTTAATATAAATTCACAATACACAGATAGAACAGCTACGACTATTAATAACTAATTAATTACTAATAATTAATTAGTTAACTTAGAGTTATAGCAAAGCAGCACTGATTGGACGTGTGAAACATCGGCTATAGAGTCTGACCATAATCCATGATTCAAGTCCTCGCTAGGACGGCGCTGATGACGCTTATGGAGACACACTAATCTGCCGCTAACACTAAGTTTAATAGTCATAAACTATCTACAATTAATTGCCTCTAAATAGTGGCCACACCGAATAAGTAAAGGCGTTAGAACTAAGACGAGATCAAATACTGTACACGATAGCTTCACATAGCTAACTGATTACATAACCGACCACAAATAGGCAAACACAATATAAAACTTTAACCTATTACTGCTATGGCAAACTTGCTTCGAACAACGTCACACACACACTGGTAGCATTTACAAGACAGCTATAAACAGCAAATAAAAAAGCCCTGAAGTTAGTTCCATGTTAGTTAACGAGCATTTCTACATGTATAATGGGAGTATGGAAGCATTCTACGTACGAGTCTAACTTAAATATAGAGAATATTCGGAATCTATAATTAATGTTTAGCAGCATAACATCCAGAAAATCATTTACAATTAACATAGGACTAATGTATAACTAAATAGCAGCCAGAAATTATTTTGAAAGCAACATAGATTAACAGCTGACTTGAAATCGTCATATGAGTCCTGAATTTATGTCATTTCACTAATAGAAGTTTAAAATATTTCTGTTAAATTTAGTTGTTTCTTTTTTTACAACTTACTACATCAAATAAACTTTGAAAGGTAAAAAAATTTAAGCTTTTACTGCTTGATCTGCAATATAATAGAGAAACATTTACGTTAGAAATTACTGACCTGATAGAAGCTTTTCTGACAACTAGGTGTACAATAGAAATCATCTCCATAGTTATCGACGAATTCTAGCATCTCATTCAAACATTAAACTAAACAAATAGAAATTCTGCTAAAATCACTGAGACAATTAACAGATGGGCAGTTAATACCGAATAGAAGAGCAAGACTGACTCAAAATGGATTTCAATATAATGATTGAATTGAATTATACCATATCAATAACTTAGGCAGCCATATAAGCAATTACACCAATCATTGTCATAAATATGCAGCACATGCTGCAGGATATTAGATTATTAAACTTGAATAGTTATACCTATATGGACTTTTCCTATAACCCATTTAAAATATTTATTAGGATTCTAACACAAAGATCATTCACGTTGCTATCAAGGACTTGTATGTCAGAGACTCAAATTCACCGCGTTTTATTAACTTTTGAAATGAGAGCATATAGATATTGTGAGAAATGACAAATAATTATTTAACAATCGCTCTCTTTAAGTTATTTAGATAATAAAATACATGTGTATAAAAAAACTTCTTTAGCTATTTGATTAGGACCATCTTTCGCTTCTCAAACGAATTTCCTTATTGAAAGTTAAACAATATATGACGTTCTATTTCACATATTTAATAAATGCACATTTACAGCTATTTCATTATCTCACCAATATATCATTCATTTTACTCTAAGTTGTTTGCCATGCTTTACAAATTCTTAATAAAAAGCTCTCAATGTTAAGGAAAAATTAGTTCAGTTCATCAAGTAAATAAATACATTTTTAACTATCTTTCCTCTCCTATTTTCATACCTTCCTTTAGCTTTATCCTCCAAGTAAAATTTAACTAGAGTACTGCGTAGGTAGGAAACCTTCCTGCAATTATCGGATGGTTCTGCTGGAAATTGAGTATCGAAACAAACTATTCTTGTACACGCTAACGAAATCAAACAACTGCAATAGAAAGTGATGCATTCTTCAATATTATCAATAAGGTAATAGCTACTAGTGTATACGTTATATGAATAGAAAACCGTTAGTTAAGATTTACCGTTTGTTTCATCATATGTTGAGACGTTTCCAACAACACTGCAGCCGACAATGAGTACTACACCGTAGAAAGAGAAATCAATATTAAACCAAATCAACGTATTTACACGATCAAATAAATCTCGAGAAACGAATTCTATGAAACCGAAAGAAAATTAACAAGTAGTTGAAAAGTTAATTACGACCAATAACAATTATTATTCTAGAACAGTTAAAATATATCGTCTAATTTCGACAAGCTATAGGTATGCAATTGTTATTATTAAATTTAAGTATGCTATTTAAACCACACTGTCATATTTTTTTTCAAATCACCATTTTAACTCTAAGAACACAAAATTGGCCGGGGGAGGGAGCGGGTTGATAATGGCAAGCACATCAAGTTTACATGAAGAACACCGAGGGCGAGGATTTGATTCTTAGGTCAGTCGCCAACAATTAGTCCTCTACCTAAGACAAGGGGGTCTAAAACTGCTGGCAGATTCATCGTGTATATTTTCCAAGAGCCGCGCACAAAAGGAAAAAGTACAAAAAATCATGGAGAGCGAGATAAAAAAGTTAAATCTGTAACAGTGCAGTTGTCATGTTTAAAAACTAAGCAGACAAAAAATGAAAAAACCTGATAGTAACTTAATGAAACTATTACAAGTAATTACTAAATTTAACATCACTAGATTACACATCAGAAGCAGTATATTTCAAAGCCCAGAGCTTAATTTTGGTTTGTACAAGACTACAAGTTTAGAACTTGTAGTGGAATCATCTTGTTTGTCCTCCGAGTGCTTCTACAGAGAGTATACTACGCAGACTGGACAGTATTAATATGAACCTTGAACCTACCACTTGGCAAAACCAGATCGAGTAAGAGAGCGAGATTAAACTATACCACATTTTACAATATTATTTCATCATGTAATGTAGATATGAAAGAGACAGCAATTTTATTTTAATACTTATAACATATGATAACAAATTCTGTATTAGGTAGCATTAGATGCTTCCTAAGGGCTGACCTAAATCAAAACGTCTCGAGAAAGCTATCAAACTAGTAAACTAATGTAGATGTCTAGTATATAAGAATCAATGTAAATGGCTGTGGTTATAAATAAATTTTAACAGTACAGAATTTTTACATTTATCAATAAAACCTAATATAAATAAAGCCATGGAGATAATTTTTATAATCAAAATGGAAAATACTAACAGATTCATGGAAAAAAATAAATATCTTTCGTATATCAATTATGAAAGCAAATAAATGCTGCACATTCTGCAGTTAAATTTTTAACTCCAAGCGTGCAACTAAACAAAAATACTTTATTAACGAAACAAAAAACTTAAAAACCGACAATCAAATCTAATAATTATAAATGGTACCCCAAAAACAGGAAATAATTAGCATAATAAATTTATAACCAAGGCCGAAACGAACTGAAGTGAAAATACCGTGATTTCGAATCACTGTAACATAATTTAAATGAAGCGGTAACAGTTTAATCGAGATAACGAATATGTTTCACACAGTCGAATTAACAAAGCAACATAAAACAACCATACACAGAGTACATAGGTGACAAAATGCACCATAACAACTACCAATGGTAACTATAGAAACCTGTAGTAACTCATATCAGCAATCACATAGGTGACTAATTATCTAAATCACAATTCAAATAATTACGTTCTCGTACAGTATAGTTAGATTCAATTTTACTTCCTGCCTGTCGAGTTTTCTTACCACTATTCATACTTAAAATTTTCAAGAATGTCCTAAACTTAGCAGATAAAAGCAATTCATATTCCTGCAGATGACAAACTATAAAATATTTTCATAAAAGCTACAAAAGATAATTTTTGCAATCTAACTAGTCACACTACACAGCCCTGATTTTATTCACGAAAGAGTTCATTGGATTTACTACAAAAGTGTATATGTACCTAAACGATCTGAAATATTTGCTGCCAAAATTAATTAGTACATTACTGTAAAAAAATTAAGCTAAAGCATTTCCTATATCCCAACTAATTTGACAATTCTACAAGCAGATTACATTTATAACTATTGTCTTGTCAACAGAGATGCTTGAACTATCATGATTGCCGAGCGCAGGATGGCAATGAAAACTGGTAATATATAGTTACAAATCAGCAAATCTCATTAAAATTTCGCAAAAAGTAATACTGCATAATTTTTCAACGCTCAACAAAACAGCAGAAACCAGCACAAGCACGATTAATATCTTAACTACAAACACAAACAATTGCATGAATGTTATAACAGATTTCTGAACTTTCACACCACTTGAAACAACTATAGTAATCAATATAACGGCTTAAATATTAAATACGTTTGCCTGGCACCATACGTGTCGCAACACTAATGGGAGCGTATTAAAAACTGAAGTCATCATTTTCAAGATATTAGGCATTCGTTCTGCTGAATCTGTTGTTGAAAAAACATGGAATTCTCTTGATTTTCTTTTACAGGACGTGAACCCAAGCAAACCTCATATCCTTCTTATCCTTCGTATGAGGAAACGGATGTTAAACCTTTATTATTATTATTATTCCCCATCGTAGTTAGATTTAAGAAAGGCAAAAGACGGAAAGCATTATGAATGCATTATTAAAGAATTTGCAGTATTTAAACGTTTCATAGTCATATTTAACAACTATGGGAAATAGTATTATACATAATTGTAGCATATATTGTATTTATTTGGCTCATATGATACACGCAATATTATATATAAATACTTTTAGTAGTACTAAGATGAAAAGACTAATTAAAATTAAGACACAACCTTTAATCAATTAAATCTAGAAATAACTGATAAATTCTGCTCTGGTAGAGATTAGAAGCTTTCAGTTGTAAACTGATTCATAACTTATGGCTGTGGTGAGCAAATTTTAGTTTCTGTTTGATGCTACATATGTTGATTCACACTTCTGACAGCTGATTTATCTGCTTTCACAATTATTTGTCGATGTTTGATGAATTTCTAAAATAAACACATGTACTACTACTACTACTTCGACATAGAGAGACACTGTTGCCAGTCCTCCACAGTAATTAATATCCTCTCTAAGCTCAACATCCTGGTCAGAAGTAACACAGTAACGTAACAAGGCCACAACGCACCGAACTTAACACACAGCAACATAAATCAACACGAAAACAAACTGAAACCAACGAATCAAAAACTTCTGATATAATAAACCAAGGTTAAGCTTATTCCTAATAGACAAAATGACTATTATCACTCTGTAAATCTTCAATGATTAATCTATTCAAGGGATATTGAATTATTTATGCCCTGCAGTTGTAAACTGAAGCCCTATTCTAAAAATATATACAACGCAATAATTTACAAACACAGGTACATTATCACTAAAAGGTCTTCAAGTTTAAAGTACTCAGATAGAAATTAAAGACCTTCTATATAAACAACGCTATACTAAACAAGAATATTATTAACTTTAAGAGGACTGCTGATCTATTTCGTAGCAGTCTACATAAACATACGTAAACTTGCTTAGAAACACCTAAATGTGGTTCTGTGACAGAAGTGGCAACTCTAGACTATGCTCGTTGTTAGAATCAATGATATCTATCAATGCTGAGTTATAGTGATAATAACAATAATAACACACATTATAGTGAAAAGATCAACTATGTTGATATATATCACTTTTAATACCACATGTTAAATCCGTTAGGCAATTTTGTCCATTTTCCGTGTAGCCAGTCCAGTGAATGCCCGAGGTTTTACTCTCAGATCAGCGCGGCTGGAATTTGAACCCAGGAGGGTTCAATTCACCTCAGGGTCTGTCATTTAGAACTTCATGACGTTATCTACACCTCTAACCATTGCGCTATTGAGACATTCAATCTGTAATATGTTAATTGATCTGTAATATGTTAACGGTCAGACAGCAATAGTAAACAAGTCATCAATTGAACTATACGTGCGTCCGTTCTCAAAAGACAGGGTCATGTAAGTTACACAAGCCGTACTACACCAACGTTATTAAGTAGAGAGACAAAGATTTCCTAAACTTTTCTATAAGCACACTTCTTCATCAGGCTATCTGTACGTAGAATTGTCATAACACACACGACACACACTATTATGCGCCACGTCACCAACTGAACTAAATAGATGCACACGTAGGTTCACTAGTTAACTGACGCGCAGAAAAAACGTCAACGGAAAACTTCTGACAGTAGCGCATTCGACTAATAGAGATACAAATGTGTAGATCACTCGCAGCGACAGTCTGTATCAAACAAATTAGATTAAATAGAACTTGCTAAACGACAGAGACAACAGACAAGGTATAGTATTGGCTATGTTTACAAAACAATCTTCGCAATCTTCTTCAAATATTGTCTGCGTATGACACAAGACTGGAGCTGCTAAATTACTCACAGTAGAGTTCAAAGTGAACGCGAACGAATGAAAACCTCAGAACAATCTTCGTAAGTGGAATTGATTTCAACTTGTCAAAGTTTCACGCAGCACGATTGATGTCGCAAGAAGAACAGTAAATTCTCAGTTCATAGTCCACAATTACTTGATACAGATGTTTTGAGGGCAAGATCTTCAAATGAATCTTTCTCCTGGGCAATGCTTCGTGAAAAATAAAAATAGATTTCTTAACATCCAACAGTGAAACCAGATGTCACTAGCAGATCTGGAGAGAGGTTTCTGAAGAAGCCTCACGACTCTTGTAAAACATCAGCAAAACTCTTTCGCTTCATCGTAACGGCTTGTCATATCATACATAAAGACATTACGCATCGATGTGTACTCCATCTGTATAGCATTTATTCTCCCTTTTTTCTCGATTTCTTTCACACCATACTTTAATGCTAATTTCCTTCCACATCAGATAGTTTCTTGTCAGTGAAAAGTACTTCTCATTCTCTTACTCGATATTCCTCATCTGTTGCAGTTATGATGCACAATGATGCAGATATGATGCACAATGATGCACTGTGAGAGAGACAGTTCGGAAACTTGATATGTTTCTGTACAGATAGAAATTGTAAAACAAACTTATGCTTTTGTCTAAAACATTAAAATAACCCGCACAGTTCATACAAAATATTATAATTGACAAATAGTATCATCATCATCATTATCTTCCCTAGAAACCCACTTCACTTTAACCAGGGTCGGGATATGAACAGACATTTTCCAATCCTCTCAGTCTCACAGCAATCACAATCTGCCCATAACGTTCCATTCGTTTAAATTATTTGTAGCAATTACAGGAGCCTAGGCACTCACCAACCGAATGCCCCTTCTGACGTTGGTTTGGATCTTATTTTGATGTTGTCTTTTATGGTACATGCAGTACACGGTTGGTATATTCTTCAAGCAACCCGGGCACAACACGAAGAATATTAAACAAAAATTTATGTACATATATCTGTTTACTATAACTTTTATAGATTAGTTTGACGTCTGTTTCTGTGCCACAAGTGTACTGTTAGAGAAGATGGGCTTTCTAATCAGAGAAATCTCGTTTGTCAGGAAAAATCAACTCCGTCACCAACCAATACAATTAAAATAACTCTCTTTAAACTTTTCAAAATTTGAACAAACTCTAATTTCAAGGAAAAATCCGAAGATACAACAATAACAGTGAATTATATTTCAAAATTCAGCTAGAGAATTAAAATTCTTCGTTAAAGCTAAGAATTTTTAACGGTAGAAAATTAAATGACATGTAGGCTACCTAACAGCAAACATTAGCTAGATGTTCAGCGTCTATAGATCAGTGTTTAACGTTCGATCCACTCATGAACTGATCAAATCCGTCCAACTGTTCTCCCATCAAATCTGTTCAAACACAACAGAAACCACACGGATTCATTATAAGTGTCGCACACAATCTAAATTCACAATTTCTTATCGTTAAACGTATTGAATGTTCCACACTTAATGAACTTCATTTCTAGGATCTTTACTATTACAGAAACTTTTCATTCTTCTAGTCGTCGTCGTCATCGTAATGAAGCTTTCACATGATTAATCAATCATATTTAACGCCGCTGAATGATTGTAAGCTCAAATATCAGGCTGATATTAACAATAAATAAGGTCAACAAATTTAATTAATTTAATTCAAACAGCATAAAAAAGTAAACACGCATTATAGTGAAATGATCAACTATGTTGATATCTATCACTTTTAATACCACATGTTTAAACCGTTAGGTAATTTAGACCATTTTCCGTACAGCCAGTCCAGTGAAAGACCCGAGATTTGAGCGCGGCTGGAAATCGAACCCACGAGAGTTCCATTGACCTCAGGATCTGTCATTTACCATTTGTCATTTTATTTGACGTTACCTCTACGCTACTTAGATATTCTACAGAAAGGCGACACACCATGAGACGAGGAGATCTGACAGTGCTGAGATGACGTGGAGAGCAGCTGATCCAACATGTCTGACATACCGCTAGTGTTGTCTGCTGAACTGTTGCATGCTTCCAAAACCGCTTGACTAAACACAACGAAACGAATTTAATAACGATGAATGTACTTAGTAGTTACAAAATAGTAACGTTATACAAATGAAATATCAAAGGGCATTCGGTTGGTGAGCACCTAGACTCCAGAAATTGTTACGAAAATTTAAAAGAATGGAAAAGTCTCAAATAGGGGACTGACTTGTGATATGACGTGGGACAGACAGGATTTGAGACAGTCTATTTGTATCTCGACCCTGGTTGAACTGGGATTCAAGGGAAGATGATGATGATACAAATGAACTTTCACATAGTAATTTACAAGATATCAATTTTTTATGTACTATATTATGCTAGCCAAGAGAATACCATATTTTTGTACACGCAGAAAGTTCAAACTAAAATACTGCACGCTCGGAGTTACGCGGTCGTTAACAATGATAAGTTCAGTACTATATATTTAGGCTATATATGACGATTCAGACGATGCTACTTTTAACTGCATATGACAAAGAAGAAGTTCGACAAATTGCTTAATTTCTTATCTTAGTAAAGCTCAAGTAGATATCACGTTACAGTTTTAAATTGTAACTGGCTGGAGTCAGTGGCGAAGTCACTAAGATGCTCAACCGCGGATCAGTAGGTGCAGGGTTCAAATCCTGGGCTCGCTCAACACTGACATCGCTTTCGAGTGAGGAAACTGACGTTAACCTTTGCTTTACTTTTAAACTCATGCTGATTGCATTTTTATTAATCCAACAGCCAAAACAGTTATCACATTATGAATGTACATTTTTCACTAATCATAAAGTCGTTCCTTCTCAAGATGATACTCAAAAATAAGCTACTTGCTCATGCATTTATCAACAGGGTTTTTAATAATCACAAAAGTGGTTTAAATCGCAGACACGTAACTCAATGAAAGTCACAATAAATGATATAGAGCCCAAGTTAGGGACTACAAGTTAAGCTGTTTTAAATTTGTAGAAAGCGAATAGTACTTACAAGTTACTGTCCAAATGATTGGGTATATCAAGGCTCATTGCCGTTATATCTCGGTCAAAATTGTACTGTGCAGCTAAAACAACAACAGAAAATCATCACTTATCATCACATCATACCACAAACTGTTTCTGAAGCTCAAATCAATTAGTATATAATTTTTAAAATATATTTAGACAGATTTATATACAAGACCCTACAGTTTGAATCCAGTTCCTTACTTTCCAACTTAGAAATAATGTCACAAGGTCAGAAGGAAACTCAGCTTTAGAATTTCAAATTGAATATCGGATCAAAAAAATAAAATACAATTAATTGATGTGAGTTAATATTGGCTGTAACCTGAGTGCATACGACAATCACTTCTATACTCAATAACCTTAATCCAAATCAGTAAGATTCCATAAGATACTTTCAGGTACTATATTTTTGTATTAACAATATTGTAATACTGCAGCAAATCAAAGAATATTAGTTTATTATTAATCCTATTTTTTAAGATATTCAACAATTTACTAATTTACTCACTCTTTTATTAATTTACTAATTTACTCACTCTTTTATTAATTCACTAATTTACTCACTATTTTATTAATTTACTAATTTACTCACTATTTTATTAATTTACTAATTTACTCACTATTTTATTAATTTACTCACTCTTTTCTTAATTGACTAATTTACTCACTCTTTTCTTAATTGACTAATTTACTTACTCTTTTCTTAATTTACTAATTTACTCAATCTTTTATTAATCTACTATTTACTCACTCTTTTATTAATCTACTAATGTACTCACTCTTTAACAAATTTACTCACTCTTTTATTAATCTACTAATTTCCTCATTCTTTTATTAATTCACTAATTTACTCACTCTTTTATTAATTTACTAATTTTCACACTCTTTTATTAATTTACTAATTTACTCGCTCCTTTATTAATTTACTAATTTACTCACTCTTTTATTAATTCACTAATTTACTCACACTTCTATTAATTTACTAATTTACTCACTCTTTTACTAATTTACTAATTTACTCACTCTTTTAACAATTTACTAATTTACTCACTCTTTTACAAATTTACTAATTTACTCAATCTTTTATTAATCTACTAATTTCCTCACTCTTTTATCAATTCACTAATTTACTCACTCTTTTCGTAACAGCCGGCCACGTTACTGTTGTAAGGAGGAGCGGACTGGGGCGGTACTTTATACTCCGCGCTCCACAGGGCCGCAGGGCACTGGGCGGCCATGCCCTGATTGCTCAGCGTGTAGGGCGGGGGCGGCAGCCCGGCTTTTCTGCCCAGCTGTCGAGTCACCCCGGAGCCGTGAGCCGCTCTGCCGCCGGACAGAATCCCCGCTGCGCTGTAGTTGTTGACATCTGACGGAATGACGAGCGGCTCAGGCCTGTGCTTGCGTTTAACCGACCTCGCCTCCGACAGACCGACGCCCCCGTGGTACGCCGTCGACTGAATGTCAGTCAACATTGCAAAGCCGGCGGTCACCGCTATTTCGTTCTGATCGTACCGCGCCTCGCTGTCCTTACTCAGCAGACCGGCGTCCATCGTGCCGCTGTTCATGATGAGATCGAGCACGTCGTCGTGGTTGAGATCTCCCATGTCCTGAGCACCATCGTGCTCGCTCGTTCCCTGGCTGCACTGCCCCGGGGTCAGCAGCGAGAATCCCTCGCTCCGTTCTGAGCCGGAATATTCCGAGTGCTTCTCGCCGTGCAGCGAGAGTTTTCTCAGATCATCGGAGGAGCCGCTGAGCTGATACTGGCTGGACACGTCGTCACCCAGGTAGAAGTCCATCACGTCCAGCGTCAGAGGCGTCTCAAAGCGAGCAGACTTCTGAAGCATCGGCTCTTCGTCCAGCTTCTCTCTCGACTCCTCCGATATCTGCTTCTCGTCCATGTACTCACTGAGGATAAACTCGCTGTTGTCACGCTGCTGCTGTTGTTGTTGTTCCCTGGCCTCTCTATCACGTAGCTCCTGAATGTGTTTGTCCAACACCTGATCAGCCTGGTCCATTTCCTGCTTGTGCTGCTCCTCGGTCCTACTTATTTCCAGCTGCCGCTGCAGCAGCTGTCGCTGTAAAGCATGAGGACTCACTTGCCCAGGCAGACTGCTAGACACAGCTTGACCACAGGGCAGCAATTGAGTGGACACAGCTTGACCACTGGGCAACAATTGAGTGGATACAGCTTGCCCACTGGGCAGCACTTGAGTGGACACAGCTGATGCGTAGGGATGATATGACAAAGCCTTCCCTGAAGTAGGACCCGAAGAGGTAAAAGGAGACGGAGGTTGCATTCCAGTATAAGAAGATTTCTTGCGTACGTCGCCCATAGCGAAGGCAACGTTTGAACAAGCTGGAGTAGAGGTAGGCATATGATGCATAACGGCTGGGGTTAAAGCTTGATGCCCTGTGGGGGCTGGATGCGCCCTAGTGATACACGGAGATTGAGGTTCTTGACTATGACCAATGAACGGGGATTGAGGTTCTTGACCCCTTGCAATGAACAGAGATTGAGGTTCTTGGCTTCTTGCAATGAACTGAGACTGGGGTTCTTGAACCCTTGCAATGAACGGGGATTGAGGTTCTTGAACCCTTGCAATGAACGGGGATTGGGGTTCTTGAACCCTTGCAATGAACGGGGATTGGGGTTCTTGAACCCTTGCAATGAACGGGGACTGAGGAGTTTCATGTCCGCGAGAGACGAAAGGAGATTTAGCCTCCTGACAGTATGGTGTAGATGTATGATGAAGTGATTCTACCAAGTCTGGAGTGGGAGGAAACTGGAAGATATTCGCCTGCTGATGAGATGGTAGAGAGGGGAAGGCAGACTTTATTTGTGCCGATAGGAATGGTGAGCCGGGCGCCATACTGCCGCCTCTATCGTGTCCCTGAATTGAAGTATAACTCGGCGTTATAGCTCGATTAACTACCGATGATTTAGGATATTTATTAACAAGGGTATGCCCCTGATATGTATGACCCGGTGTTGAGGGGGCGCTTGCAATCATGCCTGGACTCGTTAAGCCTGCTGCGTTACTCATACACACGCCGGTTGGGGTATGCCGATAGCTAAATTTTCTACGAGAACTTGCACGCGATTGTGCCACGCCCTTACAAAAAGCAGCTTCAAGTATTGGCGCAGCTGGATCCTGCTGCTGCAGCTGCTTAAACATAGCCGACTGCTGCTGACTATACCACTGCTGCTGAGGGCGCTGTATTGGTTTATATTGACTAGGCAGCGTCGGTGAACTCATGTGCAAGTTTTCAGCTACAAAACCACCGGAGTTCATGTATCGACTCATCCTATTACCAGGTGACACCACTTGATCGTTTAGCAACCGAGTTCCACATTCAGATTTTAACTGCACGCCTCGGGCAAACATCCCACCGTCCACATTCACCGACGGTTCTCCGAGGCGTACCTCACCGTAGTTCGCATTATGCAGAACGTTCTTCTCTTCGAACGAGTTATTCTTACGACGTCTCGCTGAACCGGACTCAGACGAACGATCCAAACTCTTGACGTCAGAGTTACTCCAGCAAGTGTTGTCGCTGGGGCAGTTTTCCACGTCAGACATGTGGCTGTTGAACGGCTCCGTGGAGGCAGCGTTGAACTCAACCAGCCTCAAATGTTGAGTCCTATCCATCAGTCCTTGCTCGTCCACCGACGATTCCCCTAAACCAAACTTACAGTCGTACTCCGCCAAACCAGACGGCGACGAAATATTCTGACACGAGTTGTTGAATTGCTGCGTGATACTGGATATGATACGGAAGTCGTCGCTGCTAGTCGCTGGCGACTCTATGGGCTGCGACAGCTGGCTGTCCGACAACTCCTGCTTTATGAAATGCACCGCTCTGTATTCAGGCGGAGAATGAGTCTCCATACCGCCATTGTGCGTTCCTCTGCTCCCATACGAGTAGACGTTTTTACCATTAACCCTAGGTCGAAGCTGATCCTTTGAGCTGCACATTGATTGGCTAGCGGTGTCGCAAGGATTCTCTAGTAAATCACCGCTCGTCGCAGTAGATATACGAGTTCTTACTGAGTCCTTTCTGTCTGAATCTTCAATGTTTTCATCGTTCTCCATCTGATTGTCTGCACTCAAGTCCTGCAATCAATATCATCTGAGTCAATCAATATGAAATCGATATCATTAAAATACGATGAGGCGCTTCAAGATGATTAGAAATGAAGAACTTTACCAAAATGTGGCAATGCATATCACATGTTAACCATTAAATAGTCTTCGACTATTCCGACTTCGTCACTGGCTCCAGTCAGTAAGATACTCGACCGCAGATCAGATGGTGTGGGGTTCAAATCCTGGGCTCGCCCGTCACTGACACCGTTTTCGTGTGAGGAAACTGACGTTAACCTTAGCTTTACCAGCTTTTACCATTACTAGAATAACCCATTTAAGTGCCATAGCTCAAGCCCACATCCAGAGGTTCACCACACCAATGCAACGCGACTGGACTCTCAGCGGCCCAGTGGACTCGGGAAGAATAGAAGAAGTACTTACTTTCTTCTGGTAGCCGCCGTGCAGTCTCATGTGACCGTTGAGGGCGGGAAGATTTCTGAATCTTCTGTCGCACACCGTGCACTGAACGGGCTTCGGCTCACTACAGCAATTAAACAAGTCATCATACAAAGTTAGCGTCTAATACTACTATACTGGCATTAGATATAGGTAAAACAACAGCTGTAGATCTTAATAGTAATTATAATCCAAAATATGATTTTACGCAATTACCTGCGCTATATACTCTAGATTACAATTTAATTACAGCCACATACTCTAGAGGATTATATCAACAACAACAACAACACCAGTAAAGAGCCACAAACTCTAGAAGATTATATTAATAACAACAACAACAACAGTAGACAGGCACATACTCTAGAGGATTATATCAACAACAACAACAACAACAGTAGACAGACACATACTCTAGAGGATTATATCAACAACAACAACAACAATAACAGTGGACACATACTCTAGAGGAGTATATCAACAACAACAACAATAACAACAACAACAACAGTAGACAGGCACATACTCTAGAGGATTATATCAACAACAACAACATCAACAACAACAACAGCAGCCACATACTCTAGAGGATTATATCCGGGGGGCCAGATAGATCCGCGCTGTATGGCAGCAGCCAGTGAATCCCCACCTCCGCGTGGACTCACTCCACTCATGGACGGGCTTATAGGACTCAGGTCCTGCATGTCCTCAAAGCCTTCCTCTGACGACGTCAGCCCGTACCCTCCCCTCAGCTCATGTGGGTAGCTCGACGGGGTCGCTCCATAGGGCGAGATGTCAAACTGGAATATGTTCGACTGCCCGTCTAGACCGCCCGGGGTTAGACCAGGGGTGAGACCCGGGGTTAGGCTGGCCGTGTCGCTGCCGGCAGCACTGGCTGAGCCCTCCAGGAGCTGTTGATGGTGGTTCTCTAGGTGCCGCCTGAGCGAGCGAGCGTCGCAGTAGCTCTTATCACAGCCGATGTACTTACACTCGTATGGCTTCTTAGAGCTGTGTGTCATCATGTGACCGTTCCTGTGACAGTGTGCGACAATAGAGAAACATCAAAGCATTGTCTGTGACAAGAGTGTGACAGTACAGCGACATCAAAGCAATATCTGTGACAAGAGTGTGACAATACAGCGCCATCAGAGCATTGTCTGTGACAAGAGTGTGACTGTACAGCGACATCAATAATAACAATAACAATAATAAAAACAACAATTAGAGTGCTACAGTCATCAATGACAACATCGAGCACTATTGAGACAAAATCAAGCCAGCGAGCAAAACAAGAAGGTCCAAAAACGGTGCAAATTCCAAAATCCAGAAATTCAGTCCAAAGTAAAGGGAGTTAAAGAAAAGGTGGTTTAGGCGCAGGTCGCTGCTCATGGACACTGGATGGAAAAGAGAGATGGAAAAGATAGGTCTTCAACCTGCTTATGGAACTGCTCATAGGAAAGCAAAGGCTGATGTGATTCAAATGAAGATTTACGAAGATTGGATGGAAGAGAATTCCAGATCTGAGGTGTAGCATGCTGGAAAGAACGATTAGATAGCTTAGAGCGTGAAGGTAAGCTAGGTCTCACGAGAGTAATTAACTTAGAAGACCGAGTAATAGCAGGCTGCATCACTTTAATCAAGTGAGACATACAAGTTTGTCCCGGGATGGTGATGGACTTATAGGTTAACGAAGCCGTTTTGTAAATGATATGCTCTTAATCTTTAGCCAGTGCAAAGACTTCAAAATAGGCGTAACATGTGAGTACTTGGAACTACAAAAAACAACAAGAGAATTCTGAACAAACTGCAACCGATCAATCTCACAGCCAGGGAGATTTAAAAACAGGGAATTGCAGTAGTCCAACTTCAATTGCACAAGAGCAGCACCAATTGTAGCAGCTGTGTCACGTGACAAATATGGACGTATATATATCAGAGCATTATCTGTGACAAGAGTGTGACAGTGCAGCGACATCAAAGCATTATCTGTGGCAAGAGAAGAGTGTCACAATGTGACAGTAAAACATCTTTTGTACATACACAGCATAATAACTAAATTTCGAGCAGTTCTTACAGCACAGTGGTATATTAAGGGATAGTTCTTGGGGTGCGAGCATTTACTTAAAATTATTACACATTTTAAATAATACACAAGTATAAGGTAATTAAAAGTACAAGGCGGAATAATTCCATATGCACTAGCAAACAATGATGATATTTTACCATGTTAAGAGACAGCGACAAGCAGGAAGCACTGACCACGCGATCAGCTGAGTTAATCTGTTAAAGGTTTCTAATAGGCGTACACACAGAAAGCACATTTTCTCTCACTCTTGATTTCTCTCAGAGAAATTTTTCATGGGCAAAATACAGTGTTCAAATAAATACCAGCAATTTGGGAAACTATACCATAAATAATGTTGAATATTGGTATTTTAGCAGAAGATATTCACAGTCCGCTAACAGTTGGTTTAGACGTGTTGCATTAGAATACGTTGCCAACTAAAAATAGACTTGAGTTAAATTATGCGACGAACGCTGCAAAAAGTGAAAATTGTTGATGATCGCATTCACTGATGGAAACAGATTTCTTGTTTTGAAGCCGCGGCCTCACGTGCGTCATAGGCAAGTGGTGAGGACGAAAATAACGAGCCGAACTCTGCGGCTTCAGTTTACACATCAATTCTTCATACAGCTACTGCTCAGCAGCACTAGCAACCAATAACATAGGCCGCCACCTGCTAGCCTAAAACATAGGCCATCACCTGTCAGCCCAAAAACATAGGCTACCACCTGCTAGCCTAAAACATAGGCCATCACCTGTCAGCCCAAAAACATAGGCTACCACCTGCTAGCCCAAAACATAGGCTACCACCTGCTAGCCCAAAAACATAGGCTACCACCTGCTAGCCCAAAAACATACGCTACCACCTGCTAGCCCAAAAACATACGCCACCATCTGCTAGCCCAAAAACATAGGCTACCACCAGTTAGCCCAAAAACATAGGCTACCACCTGCTAGACCAAAACATAGGCTACCACCTGCTAGCCCATGTCGTTCAGCCGTGTGGTCATTGAGTTCTTACGTAGCAACTGGTGGCTCAAATGTCAGACTTGAATAGACCACGAGAGCTAGTCGGTTAATGAGTTAATTGGTTCACAGTCTCTATCAATCTCTAAGCGCTAACGTGACATTTTCACTCAGATTCGAGTCACCTATACTATACAAGCTCTACCCGCCAGCACACTTAAGTTTTAAATGTTTCATGACAGTTTTCAGTTGTCCAACTGTATTATCAGACTTAGTCACCTCTAAAGGACCACGTGCAGTTCGCGAAGCATGCAGCATATTTTAAGATTATCTGCACCGATCAGCCTAGGATATCAGTAGCTTTTCGGTTTCTCTGTGACGCTACCAACGTTTTTTTTTAAACCAGCAAGGATTTGAGTCTAATAATGAAATGTCACTAGTGGTTACAAATCTTAAGCCACCAGTAACTAGCAACTAATTCCTGATAACTCGACAGAGTGTATCGTATAATATGATAATCATGCTACACCCGTTCGTCGATACAGCTTGGTTATTTTTAGCTCAGAAGTTGTTTTCATTGGTTTCCTTCATACAACGCCTTCGAGCCAAATCAGGATCCTTACATAGAAAATAACGAAACTAACGACCTGAGCAATTACATGGACAGAAAATAGAACATCAGCAAATCTTTGGAAAACAATGAAGTCTAAATTCCTAGAGTGATCATAGACTCACACGCATGGAACCTACAGGTGGATTACACTTAAATATCACAATGCCTATGCCTCTCTAAACGATAACAATGTTGCTTAAATCCTATTTAGGTGTCTGCATTAAAAATGAGACCAATATCTCGCCATTAATTATGGTCGGTGTTTGAAAGTATCAAATTATGATCATTTCTTAATTAATATCTGGCTAAATTATTACATTCTTGGAGTATAAATTAATAATATATAAAGTAGGATCAACCAATATTGATCAAATCAATTGGTCATCCCCATGACTGCAGAATACAAATGAGAACAAGGCTAAAGATTCCGGTAAATATAATTTTCAAGATGTCATAGGCTTTCTACGTGTTTTCAAGTCGATTTCTTAGTAACACAGCTGAAAAACCAGAAAATCATACCAGCTAGAAGTCACTGCTTCAGCAGCTTAGTCTCACTATATGACATTACCTTCATTCAACAGCCTGAAAGAACATCAGCTACGTGTACAAGATGACAATCAGCTAACAGCCTGAAAGAACATCAGCTGCGAGTACAAGATCAGTTAACAGCCTGAAAGAACATCAGCTACGAGAACAAGATGACGATCAGTTAACAGCCTGAAAGAACATCAGCTACGAGAACAAGATGACGATCAGCTAACAGCTTGAAAGAACATCAGCTACGAGAACAACATGACGATCAGCTAACAGCCTGAAAGAACATCAGCTACGAGAACAACATGACGATCAGCTAACAGCCTGAAAGAACATCAGCTACGAGAACAACATGACGATCAGCTAACAGCCTGAGAGTACATCAGCTTATAAAAGAATCAAATCAAAGTTATTCATCTTTTAGACACCGCTGCAAGATCTTGCCCATCTGAGCCAAACTGCCACTGGAACATCAACAATTAGCCACGCCACTAAACTCTACAATACTAATGCCACTGTAGCATCCATGCCACTAACCTATTGCTATACTAAAGCCACTGCAGCAGCCACGGTACTATGCCACTGCAGTAACCACTAAGAAGCCACTGCAGCAGCCACTAAGACGCCACTGCAGCAGTCACTATACCATGCCACTGCAGCAGCCACTGCTGTTGTCGCTATCAAGGCCACTCACTGTACGCACGCGTAACAGCGGCCGCTAATTAGAGCAGCAATATAACCGCCTCCCGTTGAGTCCAATATCAATCTGTCTTCATTCAAAAATATACCAGGTGGGGAGGGACGGAAGATGATGATAAAGATTTTCAGTGGAGAAAACATCAAATGTTTCCTTAAATTCCATTTTATTAATATGCATTCCTTCAGTCATGAAATATTTCGAGCAAATTGCAGACCGACAGTAAATGCAGGGATGATCACTTGTCTCCCCATTCCAGCCCGGAAGAACAACGTCCATCAGGCATCGAGACGAGCTCTACCAGCACTGGCACTAATCTCAGGGATATTGCGCCACATCTCAGGCAGGTTACTGCTCTAATAGCGCTACATGAGCGTGTTCAGTGATCAATCTAATGCTGGTTGTCAGCGATGAGCGCAAGACTGACCACACAGTGGATTGCTGAGACCGGTTCTCTAGGCCTGTTCTCTAGACCTGTTCTCTAGGTCTGTTCTCTAGACCTGTTCTCTAGGCCTCTAGGTCTATCTAGTACAAAACACATCTGTCCTGTATTAGTTTGATTTTAAATTATAATATTTACTGCTAACATTTTATCGGTATCAGTGACACTTGGCACAATGGCATCTCACCCGCAAGCAGTTTCTATCTTTAGTAGGGCTCTACACAAATATGTACAGTTGTACACAGGCACAGAGTGAGAGAGAGACAGAGACAGAGAGACAGACACAGAGAGACAGAGAGAGAGACTCACAGGTGATCCTGACGCTTGAAAGCCTTAGAGCAGATGGAGCAGGAGTACTTTCTCTCATCACTGTGAATCAGCTTGTGTTTAGCCAGGGCGCTGGAATTGTTGAAAGTCTTGCTGCACACACCGCACTGTATGATAGATCTACTGCTGGCCACACTCGACGTCTTCATCGGACGACCCTTCCCTCGCTGACCCAACCGACCGCCGGCCCCGGCAGACTTTCCCAAGTTCTCGCTGTAGCCGGTGTAACCGTCGTCAATGCACGAGGTGAGGCTAGCTAGTTGAGAGCTATCTAGCTGATCACCACCTTGCTCTCCAGTCTCCCCCTCTTCGTCGTTCATCGTTGACTCCGCTGACTTTTGTCTTCCGCTGACGCTCTCGTCCAACCCTGCAAGACATCAGTCAAGCATTTGATAGTGTAGATCAACGGATTTCAAGCTATCAAGCATTTTATAGTTTTATTTAAAATTTCTTGGATATGATTCAGTAATCAATACAAATATTTCTCATCGTTATACTTGTGGAAATTATATTAAATTGCGTGGAAAGTTGATATTAAGTAATCAGTGATGGCACAACATGCACTGAAAGTCTAATGCCTGAACAAATGAATTCACAAAACCCAACCACTTCGAAAACTGTTTCCATAAACAATCAACGAATATCAATCGGCACCGTTACCAAAATCCCCTCGCGCTTAGTGTTATATTTCTCTAGTTACAAATCCTGTAGATTTTAATTTTGTTCATTTGCTCGGTCTGCAGACAAGCCAATCTCAGTAGAATAATGATACTAACGATTAATGGATAAAGCTGGTAAGGCTAGTGTTAACGTCAGTTTTCTCACTCGAAAGCGATGACAGTGACGGGCGAGCTCAAGATCTGAACCCCGCACATACTGATCCGCGGTCGAGTATCTTACCGATGTCGCCACTGGCTCCAGCCAGTAGTTGGGATCGTAGATGCATGCATCAGCCAATTAAAGTCATCACATTGATTTATATTTTGAAATGTATATGAAATTATTTTTGATTTTTGTCACTCCTTCTATTTCTATTTGTTTTATTATTCTTCTTAGAATGTTTCATGTGTTAATCAAACAGAATGAATTGAAAATAGTGATCTGGTATTGAGCTAATGCATACAAACATATTCCTGATTTTTTCTTAACATACTTGACACGTAAAACTAAAAAAGAACAAAAACGCTCCACTGAAAGTTTAGAACTCCATTTAGCATCGACTTTTTTTCTAAATATAGAAACCAAACGCGTCACCAAATATGTAATGACCACTTAACTCCCAACAGCAGCAGCTGCGAAGCTACAAGGGCTACCCTTAGATGTACTTCAGTTGTCCGTGGCGCAATATATTTTGACACATACTCTCTCACTATAAGCACAAATCAGTTTCATATCCTCAATTCAAAGACAACCATTAAGTGTGGTTGTAGAAAAATGTTTCCATATCAAATCTGAAATATATTTTATGTTAAGAATTCGCACAATTTTTAACGACTTGTCTTTAGAAAAATATTGCATTAAATATTTGTATAAGTTCCACAAAACTGCATGATTATTTTTTTATATTTAAAAACCAGTGAAGAAAGGGTGCCAATCAGTTACCGACATAGACCGTAGTGCTTCAATTAAAACTCTGAATGTCGTAGTCGATCTAGCCGAGAGACAATTTAATTATCATATCCTCGTAGTCTATGGCAACAGAAAGTGTATTCCCACAGGAAACTGCTCCTAACTGCTGCTAGCTACACTGGCGTCTAAATGTTCGACATTAGTCTTTTATTACCTCTTAACCGAACCAATCACATGTCCACGAACAACCCTTAAATCTTAGTGATTTTCCAAAACTCTCAAATCGAATATTCATAACTCCTTTTGACTGCTGCGGGAAATACGGCACGAGGACTAGCGTTATATAATATAGAAGAGCGTCATATAATCCGTACGACTAGCGACGCGTGCTTAAAGGGCGTCGTGTCGCTGCATCAGCGGCGGAGGCACGACGTGTCGCTTACGTCCATTCTTAAACTAAGAATTCTCTAAGAATAGAAGCAAGCGTAGTAATAAGCTCAACAACGCGGTGCCAAACAATTCACTAACGTCACAACACAGCAGTATGGCGATGGGTAATGTGGATTCAAGATTCTTTTGAAGTCGTTGTAATGCCCACCAAACGAAATATAGATGTAGAATGTAGAAATACGTGTGCTCTTTTAAAGATACGTCATTTTCAACATAATAGCACGTAAATGTGAGATGTTCAGTCAACTTTAGTGGATCACGAGATGCGGTTAACGACCAGAAACAGACAGTAACAACTAGTGTTCACTAACTCTTAGGGCTGAATAGTCAACTATTAGTAAAAGCTAAAAAACTAATGTTAACGTCAGTGTAACGGTCAGTTTAAGTCAGCATTTATGTATGACAGCGGAATGGCATTGGATTAGGTCATATTTGTGTAACGATTAAGCGTTGTATTTGAATTATATAACCGCTTCTGATTCAAATCCGAACAAAGCTGACCCTACGATTACAACAGAGGTGGAAGTAAGTACACCTATTTCATTGCTGGCTCAATCAATCCTCTTCCACCAAGAACAAATAAGATCGGAGATATGGCGTAACGGTTAGAGTGTTCCACTTCGGAGGCAAGTTGCCTTAATTTATCCCAGGTCTATCAAAAAGTAATGGACATCCAATAGGGCCCCGAAAGATAAGTCAGAGCTCGCTGCAAAATTGCGATATCGACAGCAAAGAGATGATAATCATGGAAATGATTAAAAGTGTTAGGAATCTATAAAGCAGTCTCGTAGAGATATAATCGGCCATGACACAGCTATGAACACTGTTACTTCAAAAAAGGCATACCTCCTTAGTCACTGATCTGAAGAATTGGACACTAACAATAAACTCTAAAGATTTATTTAACTGCAAAACCTTATATTTAACTGCAAAACCGTAAAAGACTTTCGCTGGAATACGTGGCGTCACAGATCAATATAAATGTGATGTTTTCATCTCCAGTGTACAAACAATCATAATTCCTGCTATCACTATCAGTAATGAGCAAACACGCACACATACACACAGACACAAACACACATACATACACACACACATTTCAGATAGCAGATCCCATCTCACCCTTGCTACACCTTAGTGCACCGGTTTTCTTTAAAATTAGGGTTCTGACGCGGTTTTCCTAGCAGTTATTAGTATCTACATTAGTCGACTCCAGAAAAAATGAGTCTTCTTAGATAAATCAATATTCTTATATTTCCGGGACGCAATTATTACTCAGACAGAAAATTAAAGAGAAAAATTACAGTTTAATAATTTACAGTTATACAACTGGTAACTCCAAGGACGGCCAATAGATTAGACTCGATAAAGAACGGAGTATAAAGAGAGCTACCTAGGCGTATCTGCGATCAAGCGATAAAAAATTGATTTAACTAGAGACACGAAGGCACACAACAGATTAAATAGACTCAATAGAACGCTGAGAATAATGGGCACAACAACCAGGCCTATCCCTGATAGCGCAGTAAAAAACTGACGAATGTATGACCATTATAATAACAGCAGGTGCAAAAAGGTTTTCCGTCATTTCGTTAAACAATAGTTTACGTGTGTAGCTATGTTAGCCGATTACCTGCATTTATGCTTACAGAACAGAGTATCTATGTACGTGTGTGCGTGTGTGTATGTCTGTGTACTTATACGTATACGTCTACGTGTTAATGTATCTATGCACGTGTGTGTGCTTGTATGTATACGTCTACGAGTTCGTATCTATGCACGTGTGTGCTTGAATGCTTACGTGTATGTTTGTTCACATGATAGGTGCATGTGCATGTTTGTTCACGTAACAGCGTGCAAGCGTGTACGCTTTCGTTCACCTGACGGCGGATAAGCGAGTATGTACGTATACGAGTATGTATCTCGGCGGATATGCACGTAAAACTACGATCGTGCATTCTTGAGTATATGTTTGTTCAAGAGATACAGCATCTCTCGATTCACATCAAGTCAAACTATCAGAGGAACAGCAACAGCGAATACGGCAGTGAGAACTACTCTATCAGATGACTTCTTCCGAACTAAAAGCTACATTATGGTTAACTAAAAGTATGCTCTTGTCCATGCTATCAACTTCTTATCACACGATTTATATTCAATGAGCGCGACAGTAGTCTGTCAGGATGACGTGCTATTTGCCAGAACATTCAAGAAAGAGATCTAATGATTTACGCGCCTGCGTTTTTACATAATGTATGAACCTTTCTTCCATTAACGCAAACTGCAAATCAATCGACTCATAAATATCAACAACGCAAACTAAACGACGCTCGATAGACCCTACTACACTATTGCTAATAGCGTATAACAACACAGCAACGACACAAAGAGGGGCTCGGACTGGGCGTTCATCACAACAAATACCATTCTATCCAAGCAGCCGCTGCAATTGTCAGCCCTCAATGAAGCACTGAGCGCTACTGCAGAACAATAGTGCTCAATTGTACCATATAGCTTCTACCGCCTGCCTCTATGTCTGACACAGAGGACAAAGCGCTACAAACTAGAGCGGATGTGTCAAAGTCCCGTGTTTCGATTCCCGACAGATTTAGCCAGAGAGTGACGGGTGGACTATGACAGGTGGACTATGCATTGAACAAATGGCCTCCGTCTCTTCGGGGGTTGGTTAAATGAAGGCATTTAGCACTCTAATGGGTGACTGATACAGAAGATATTAGAGAGATTCTGACTTTGACCGGCTCTTACGCCGCTACATTATATAAAACGTTGTCAGTTTGTTAGAGCGATTTGAAGGAGATTAGCTTAGAAAATAAATTATTAATACCCAATTTAACTATTCATAGTCATTTCCTCTGAGAAAAACTAGTGAAAATTGATAGATTGGCACACCTGAAGTAACGATAAAACTTGTGAAAACTGATTGATTGAAATTGATTGATTTACCTGAGTTCATGACAGGCGGCGAATCTCTCCAGGATCTATTGGGAGCTTCAAAGCGAGGTGAAGAGCCGATATCTAGCTGACCACCCCTGCCTCCAGAGCTCCACGCTTCGTCCAGAGTCTCAGTAGATAGCATAGTGGCGCCGTACCTCGGTGAGAAGTCTCTAATCTCTGGTGGAAATGCAGCAGCAGTACCGATGCAGTAATGAGACGAGTGAATAGTATCAGATCTACTACGAGATCCTATCACGCAATCATTCATCAAGACTGCACTTTATATTGTCCGTCTACCAGAAAATCTTAATCTCTAAATTACACCAATCGTTCACCAACTTCCAAATCTTCAGTTCGTGTTAATTGTCGAGTCCCTGTTATATGTTCACCATGCACTGGCACATCTATAGGATATTCATACAGTCTCGAGATGTCTGCAACGTCTATTATTTGCTATTAACTGTCTTGCAGCAATTGCATAACCCTGCAACACTGCGGCGCTATGTTCATGGCAATCAAGAACTGTCAATTAAACCTTGGCAATCCCTTATTACAGGTAATATCCGTATTCCACTACCACCAGAATGCTATAAAATTATTCAAAGCAAATATTACATTCGATCGTTCATATTTTTCATCAGTAATTTCTCTAATAATCCAATGCTCCACATCAGCTACAATCCCGTTTTACACAAATCTCCCGGACCAAATCTTCACCGCGGAGTCCCAGCCAAAAGTACCCCAAGTCCAACTTGTGCGCACACAGTCGCTGCTAATTATTTCATAGCAGCCGCTCTTCGGCGAAAAAAAATTGACGAATGCTACACTACGTCACTAGGGTTGTTAAGTTCGTTACTACATCCGTGTTGTATGATGTAGCAAGATGAATGATTCCAATTATCCAGAGAACCAGCTTCTCACTCGACAACTCTCCACGTCAATGTTTTTCACCCTCAGCACCAGTCTATACCTTCTCCCCTCTAGTCTGCTATCAGGCTCTACCACTCTCTATCACTAACTATCAAAAGCTTCTATATACACTGATCAATTAGCTATCGATTTGTATATGACGAAGAATATCAAAAGCAATCTATTCTTGATCGAGCCACGAGCGCTAAAGTGCCGTAGATATATTCCGATGATATTTTCCCCAGAGAACATCTGAGCCCTTTTACGTCAGTTCAGTAATTATTAACAACAACAACAACTACTTCAGAAATTTTGCGCATTACAAAACACGGCGAGATATTTTAATCTTAAGTTCCGCCTACGCAAAGCTCTATTTAAATTCATTCTAAACCTCAGATTCATTCATGAAATCTAGTTATAAATCATGCTTTCATTCGTTAATTCAGTCTGGTTAAATATCTCTATAACGGTCTGATGTTATCTTGCAGTTATCCACAACAAACTCTCTGATGCGCTAACTGTCGATTTACTTCTTCGTTGACTAATTAATATATAGTTATCCAATGTTTCCTAAGTAACCAGTCGAAGAGACGGTCGAACAACTGCTAATCCTAACTGAAAGTGTGACAGTGCGACTTTCCAATAGCATGGTTGAATGTAATAACCGTCATACGATCCTACAGCGACTAATCCAGCCTGATCCGACACTCTGCAATATAAGAAGAGAAAGCAATTGAGAAATAGCATGAAATATATATATATATATAGCAAAGAGCTGCTTGAAAGTGATAGTGCTCACTAGTCTACAGTGGCATCAGCGACTTCTTACTATAACCAATATCATCCATCCAACCCTTCCATTTATAATCAACGATATTGCCAATTCAATACACGACTGTTCGCAACTGTTGTCTCCGCAGATACCTGAAGTCCCTGACATTGCCTTATGGAGAGGAACCAGACGTTAAATTCTTACTGAATGATTGATTGATATCGAGCTCTGTGATAAGATTCTGCATTCTCTTGGTCGATGCAATAACTTCACTGTAATAGATAAAATAAGGACTTCAATTTAGCATTTGTACAGGCCTAGTCGGTTACAACGATTGTGACTTTTGGCTGCGCAACTACCATTGTCCTAAGATCAAACTAGCATCATATGCTTCCTGATAAATTAATACTGTTAGTTGTATTAAATACCTGTTGCCATAAATTAAACCACAAATAAGCAGAGAATTGTTCGGATTCAAATATGGCTGCAAATAGCGAACCTTTTTATCAATACTCCAGTGGATGCATAGTCCAGAAATATGGTAGAGTGGAATAAATCATTTGATGGTCATTCAGTAAACAATAGAATGTGTAACATCAAAAAAAGCTCCAATAAATTAAATTTTACATATCCCACTTTACGCCAACGTTTAAACTTAACGTCTCCTTTTAGGGAAACACCATCTTGTATTTTTGCGCAATTATTTTACATCGTTTTAGTGCAATATGTTGAGTTTTATGGCGATAACTACGTCACTCTGAACACTTGGTATTAGAACTATAAGGACGGTGTAAAATCTATGGTACAGAAATACATTATACAGTGAACAGGACGACAAAACCACCCATCATTTTAAATATTGCATGCTTAAACTGTCACTTGACAGTTTACAGTACCATTATACAGTTACCTATACAATACTAATATCATAGACCTCTGAGCAGCTTTGTAGGGACAGAAACACACATTCAAAGCATCTCAAGATCTGTCATTTAAAATTGCACCTGACGCTCTACACATAGAGCTAGTTATACACTCATATGAGTTACCTGAATCTCTATACACACAGAGAGAGAAGAGAAGTACGTTTAATTTCAAAAGATCAACAACAGAAGTAAAATCAGCTACTAGTAAATACAAAATGAATATAACCATTGTAAGTAAATCATACAATTGGTGTATAAAATTGAAACAAACATAGTGAATGATGCAATTAACTAAAACAATACAGAGCTAGTTAGATACTCACATATCAGTTAACAGATACACGCACAAGTACATCGCCTATGACGTCCCTGACATCATCCCTGGATGAGGAAACGGACGTTAAACCTTTATTATTATTATTATTATTATCATTATTATTATAAAATATAATAATAGTTTTTGTCCTCTTAACACAATTAGACTTTGATGTCACTGAAAGCGTGCTGCAGAGATTTATATCTTCAACTCTACTCGATCCTTAATTGATCCGCCCATCGGGAAGACAATGCAATAAACCTCTGACCGATATCCATCGTAAACCATCATCTTCAACTCTTATCCTATAACCTTTAGGCCTATAACCTTAACGAGCGAGATTTATGCATAGCATAAAACGCGACAGGTATTCAGCGGTATCGCATCGATAGTGAAGATGCCTACACACTAGCTCACATAAGTCATCAAAGCAGGAGATATTCAAGAGCACGAGTCAACACAAAAGGCAAAGTAATCCATTCACAAACAGATAAAAGCAAAGTTTAACGTCCGTTTTAGATACACGTCGATACTGCGAGAGTACAACGCGTCTAGATCTTTGACATTTATTTACAATATCTCAAGAGTGTAGTGGTTAGAGGCGTCAGGTAACGTCATGAAGTTTTAAATGACCTCTCTCTCTTAGCTAAGATAAAGATAGTGAAAACTTTGGTTTGGACCACGCTATTATATGGATGTGAAACATGGACCTTAAGAAAGGAAGATATTAGGAAAATGAAGGCATTGGAAAAGTGGATTTGGAGAAGAATGGAGAGGATTAGCTAGGAACCGGACGTTAAATTCTTATTGATGGATTGATTGATTGGTTCGACTCAAAAGGTTACAAATGAGGAAGTTCTGGAGAGGGTTGGTACCGATAGACATTTGATAATGTATTAAGAAATAACAAAAGATGGATAGGACACATTCTAAGGGGAGAAGGTCTATTAATAGACGTCATAGAAGCAGAATGGAAGGAAAAAGAGGCAGGGGCAGGCCGAGATTAGGTATGTTAGATGATTTATTCATATGTGGACATGAAGAGTAAAGCGGAAACAGAGTAGAGTGGAGGCGTTACATACAATGGACCTGCCAGTAGGCAGTGCACTAATATATATATATATATATATATATATATATATATATATATATATATATATATATATATATATATATATATATAATTCTTTTCAACGTTTAATTATTTGCTCACAATGATCACAATAACCTCTGTACTGTGATAAACAGATAATTTACGCGTAGAAATCTAACTAGAAACATAACTGTTTAAAGGCTTAGAATCTACAATGCCCTGTTTTCCATGATACTACAACCTTTCTTGCATCATTGGACTTGACCAATATCTATAATTATATTTAGGAAGTAGCACATTGCATACATCGAAGATCAAGTACACAAACGACATTTTAGCTTTATTTCAGGTAGGCCTACACAGTGCGTACAAGTCTAGATCAATATGATATTCTTTAAAATTAGCAAAATTTGAATATATACATATAATAACATATATAGGCTACATTGCAGTCACCTTTGAAGAGGCATATAATATTAGGTTGACGTCGTGTTTTAACACTCTAATATTAGTAGTGCTAGCTCGTCTTCATTCCGAGCGTCGTCAAATACCTCGCAATAGTCAAATGATCTACAAACATAGCGTCAAACCTGCTGCATTGTAAAACACCCACATTGTAACACCGCGTGTAGGCTTGATAATCATCTCAACTGAAGCACTCTCATCATAATCTAGCAGCAGCGTCTACCGCTAATCATAGAGTTTTGATCAGTCACGGGTGTGCTCATATTCCGACATTGTGGCTCTAGTTTAACGGGAAGTGGTCTTTATTTTGCGCCCTATTTCAACGGTTTAAATAAGCCATTGCATATAAAGTCATATGATGATCAAACCAGCAGTTCCTATGAATGGGTCCTGTGTAATATGAACAGTAAATAAAGTTTACTAGCAAATGACGTGTGCGTAAAGCTATGATTTACATCTGCAACTTTTAATTGCAGCCACTTCGCCAGTAATATGGCTTTATTCTATCTTATTCTACTTTATACTAATGAAATATGCTATATATTAATTTTAACATATATGTATCATAAATAGGTGTTGAGATACATATATATATATATGTATGTATATACATATATATACATGTATGTATATATATATACATATATATACATATATATACATGTATGTATATATATATACATATATATACATATATATACATGTATGTATATATATATACATATATATATATATGTATGTATATACATATATATATATAGTATGGCTTTATTTATATTGTTTTGTGATATAAATAAAATATTGTATAGAATTCATTCATACGTTGTCCATTAGTTTAAACGGCGCAAAACTAGATGCATAAAATCAGTAAATATTATACAGGTATTAAGCAGTATAGCCTAGTAAGAACTCTCTGATTTAAAGAAAATATTTTCATAAATTTAAAATGCAAAACACTCGTTAAGTTCAATGAACTCCAGCGCACCGAGTATCTTAAATACTACGCAATTTAATGGTAGCGTTAACATTAAACTCTACCGGGTAATATTTCATTTCTGTAAGCCGTGGTTAATTATACCCTGGAACTGACCCGATAAAACATCATAGAAATATCGTTTCAACAACAAACACTCTAAACCAACCTAAAACATTCCACAGATATCAAATCTATCAACAACTTTATCCTTCACACTACATCATCAGCATCAAATATGCCGCCCCCTAAGTAATTACAAACTCTCCTATATGTAGTCCGCCATATTTGAGAACCAGATTTAAGAAGATTTATATACTTAAAGTATATTGAGTTTATATTTAAACTGCAAGCACAATGAAAATGTTTTTGCTCTCAGTGTAAACAAAAAACCGATATGTCGCATTTACAAAAGTTAGCCTCTATCAGCATCATTGTGGTAGGAAAACTGACGTTAAACTTACTTCCTAACTTTATAGAATTTAAATTAACAAATTAATGAACTAATACAACTTTAAATGCTTCGACAGAGTCAATGACAGTTTCTTATTCATTCCATTTAATTACTTGATCAACTTAACCATATACAAAACAATCAATCGTCCAACCGTGAACCACAATACAATCTACATTGCTGTAGAGGGATGGCATGAAGCTAGATTTTAGATATTAACTAACTAACCGTTAGATAAACTAAACCGGTCAATGAAGAATCCTAGGCTCTGCAGCTTTAAAGTCCTCTGCAATAACTAGATGTTTATAAAGCTAATACACGTCACGCACGCTCGTTATATAGGGCAACCGCTGCATAAGTTTTATCATAAGTTTTATGCAGCAATTAAACAATGCTAATTACAATGCAAACATGTTGACCAACAGAAGAGAAAATACTGTTTACTCACAGATCATCAATTCCACCAAATTACTGTGCCATTTGAACCTACACCTCAAGAGCTGATCCGGGCGTTAAATATACAAATTAGAAAGAAACGTCACATCGAATTTCTACTCTAATACTGATATCACGCAGGTAACAATTGCTAAAAGTAAACAAGATTTGAAACCATGACTACTCCGTTCAGTGTGGACGATTATATAACTCTATAGATCACGTGATAATGAGTAGGCTAAGCAGTTTGCCTGAAGGCAAGATGACTTAAGGCAAACAGTGACTTAGATGACTTAGGCAGACAGTTCGGAGTATGTAATAATTAGCATCCCCGTGTTGTGTCCGGGCAACTGTAGAATAGACCGACCCTAAACTGTACGTGTCGTATGAGGCGACTGAGCAAGAACTGAGGACGACAACGCGAAACCACTTTAACAGCCATATTATTCCCAAGCTATTGGCTACATTAAACTGTGAATAAGGCATAGCAATTTTGAACTTGTTAATCGAAGGGGTTCTCTTTAAGAAGCGTGAACTTATCATAGTACCTGGGGACGTCCCTGACATCATCCTTGTATGAGGAAACGGACGTTAAACCTTTATTATTATTATTATTATTATTATTACACGTTTATAGTACAGTATAATAATTATATATAGTACAATAATAAATTATAGTACAGTACAATACTAATAACATAGCAGCACAAGTAGCAGCTCATAAAGCTTATATACAATCCATTGCTTAAGCTTTCCAATTCTTCACTTCACGTTAAACAATATAGAATATAACTTGACATCATACGGATTCATGAAGTGGACAATTTTTCATTGATAAGCCTACATTTTTGGCATTGTAGCAAATGGAACCTCAAGCATCCGTAGCATTTTTCTACTGGTTTGTTTTACTGTAACTGTTGAATTGTATAGAGATGCCTATGCACGATACAATATACTAAACACTAAGCACTATAATCTACGAACTTAACCAATCAAACTAGAGTCAAGTCACTCGATAAGAACATAGGGACAGTAGACTCTTAGCATAGCAAAGCATAACATAGCATAGTAGTGTAACTAATATTGTATAGTATGCAGTATAGTATATTACACAGTATGTATAGTACGGTACAGCATAGTATCGTATAGTGCAGCACATTAATAGTACTGTACAGTATACTACAGTACAGTATGTCTGAGCATAATTCAGTATAGCATAGTACAACATGCATAGTACAACATGTATAGTACAACATGTATAGTAATAACATGTATAGTACAACATGTATTTTACAACATGTATAGTAAAATAACAGTGAGTACAGTACAGTGCAGTATTGACTCAGGGCGCCTATTCTAAACACATCACCACGACAAAGCTGATGTCACCCGTGGCTCGATGGTAAGATTGATTGTGTGTATATTCATTCAATTACAAACATCTAACAATCTTATCTTCATTGCTACGAAAATAAAGAATAATTCAGATATGAAAATGAAATCAGCACGCGCTAATCGATAATTTAGTAAATCTCATCAATAAGCATGTTTAGAAATGTTAGATTTTGACCTCCCGAAAACTGCAGAAATACGCACTAAGCAGGTGAATATCTAAATAGCACAGTGAATAAGTGCGTTAGGTAGCGTCATTGATTTTACGGCTAGTCGTCGAGTCCAGGAATCAATTTCCGGAAGAGCTGATCAGAGTGTAAAATATCGGACATTAACAGGACTCTGAATGTAATGGATAGCTGACTAAATTAACAGTTCGTTAAATATGCCAAAATCTGACAGATATCACAGATAATCACTTCATTATAGTTAATCACTGTATGTGTTTCCTCATCCAGGGATGATGTGGTCCCTGACCTCTTTCCTGGATGAGGAAACGGAAGTTAAACCTTTATATTATTATTATTATTATTACTTTTTTTACCCCGGTGTAAAGAACCTGGGATTTGATAAAAACGATTCAAGCAATACGTGCTGAATCGCCGCCCGGCTACTCGAGGTCATTAATCGGCTTAAAAGAATTGTTGAAGCAGACTGCATTAAATCTTTTATTATTATTATTATTATTACTTACTAACTTTTAATTTTAATTCAGTGCATAAAGCAATTCCAGCATAAGGGCAATGAGTAGGTTCTATATAGCTAGGGTATACACGCGATCTTCAACCAACACTTAACTTTATACTATGGTCATGAAAGTCTGCAAACTGGCTGATAAAACAAACTTAATACCTGTTACAAGTCTACAACACGTCCACAGCTTCGAAATTAAATCAATCAATCCACTCTGTACCATCAGATATCTTGCAGCACGTATTCTTACATACCAACACCGGCTTCATCCGCGGCAATTCCAGGTGGTGCGTTCGACATACATTTTCTTTCCCTGAAGATATAACTAAGCTGTCGCGGCATTGAACCGTCATCTTCAATCGCATAAACACATTTTTCCTCCGCCGCAGCTTTAGATAAGTCAACCAAATTAATTTCTAAGAAGCATCACAACACGTGCTCGAGTTATTGCCAAGTGTGACTATAAATGCCAAGTCAATTAATGGCAGTAACTACAATAAGATCGTTCAACGTCGACCACCGCAATCAACACCATCTTCAATTTACATCCTACCAGTCAAACTTTATCGACAACACGTTCTCTAACGAATTGCAAATACGAGCGATGCTCCAGCACAGCTGACGCAAATAGACAAAATGAAAATAAATACCTACTTTGTAGATTAGTGAATTGCATAGTCATATGAATTTTTGCAGAAAACTGCATAAACTCTCACATTAATACATAATTGATGTGTAAAGTACTTTACTCCATAAAGTATAGGCTTAAATGTATTGCATGCATAACAGTATACAAATCCGCAATTTTGAAATATACTACAAAGCCTCCAGATTCAACTACATAAATCATTTCATGGCATGGCTAATCAATTCTTTTCGTGTCCACAAGAGCAACAACTTGTATATATGGGCATCGTTAGCAGCGACTTAGCAGCAGATGAGGAACACATATGAAAACCACTTCAGTAGCCAGAAGTTTTCCTGTTAAATGCTAATATTTAGATTTCATACTGCCATAACATTAGTAGTGGAATCAAATTATTGGTTCCAAGTGCACCCTTTAAAATAAGCATGAGAGCGTAAGTGAATGCTAACTGTTGTTGGGAATATGAAATATATACCTTGAACCTGTCACCAGAAATCATGAGAGAGAGAGAGAGAGAGAGAGAGAGAGAGAGAAGAGAGAGAAAAGAGAGAGATGGGTGTGTGTATGGAGTAAGATCCTGCTATGCGATACTGTTATATCAAGATTCAATTCAACAACTCTCATCAAAACACAATTATACAAATACAAAATATAGCTGCCCTTAAGAATCAACACAATTTAGGTGAAGATGACATTGGTTACGTTTTCTAGTTTACATTTTTGCTAGAGCGCATTAAGAAAACCGAAGCCAAGAAACAACAGTGACATTGTCAAGAATACAGCTAATTAGCTAATGATGCATTAAAAAGCTCTTAGGCTATGTCAGACAATTAACATGACTACACATTCAGTTTTGTTACAATTTATAACATGCAATACATTGCCAGGCTAAGTACTTAATAAGACATAAATCTTAGCATGATAGTGTTACGAGCATTCTGTCTGTCTGTCTGTCTCTCTCTCTCTCTTTCTCTCTCTCTCTCTCTCTCTCTCTCTCTCTCTCTCTCTCATCAATTAACTGCCTGCTATTGGACTCACTTTTGAGCACCTGGGGATCTTCAAAAATAAAGGGTCATACACCTTAATCTCTTCAAAAAAGAGACACTAACTTAGATAAACATAGTTTCTGCGGCAGATTCAAGATCTTGAACAGAAATTAGTCAATTTCAACGACACAGCTGCAGCATTCAATTGGCGTATTCATATATTTCAGTAATTCAAAATTAAGACTGTATTATTCTCATTGCAAGATATTAAGAAACTACTTACTACGTACCTTTTGTCAGGGACGCAAAAAATTAGTGGCATAGTAAATTCGGCAATCTAAAAAAAAAGCTTTCAAAGGCAGTCACAGGAAGTTGCTTTGTTTAAATGAAACCAATTTTCAATCCAGCCGCGCGCACGAAGAAGCAATACTAGTGATTAACCACATAATTAAATCAACTGCAAAAGACATACAGATAAACAAAACTGCAATGAATCTGTCAGAGATTAATATGGTCCAGTGATAGAAGATGACCTTATTGGATACACACACATATATTCATGTATATATAGTTTGATATACTGATACCTATTATCAAATACTAATTATAGACAAGACCTACAGCTGACGGGAAGAACCTGCTGCACCAGGCAGGCTGAGCTAGGATCCTATACTGATCCGTTCAGGTTGCGACTGATTGATTCCTAAGACATCGAAATTTAAGTTTAGCTTCTGTTCCAGTATCTCTGGAGATACTGGAATTTATTACCGTCATGGCCATTGGCTCCAGTGACCATGTCGGTAATAAATTCCAGTGTAATAAATTCGGGGTTCAAATCCCGAATAAATTCGGGGTTCAAATCCTGGGCTCGCCATGGGGCACGCCGTCACTGACATCGCTTTCGAGTGAGAAAACTGACGTTAACATTAGCTTTACAAGCTTCTTCTCAATAACACAATAAAAGTAAGCCAGAGAGGGATCTGAAAAAGCCGATCCTAAGGTTCCCATTTCCTATCTAGACACCTCCGTATCGATCTAGTAAAAGGAATATAACGGCACCTAACAAGGAAGTTTTTGACCCGACTAAACCGAAATGAATAATTCATTAGGTATTGACTCTAGTATTTAATTGCATAGTATAGCGTTTTATTGAAAAAAGTATGATAGTAGATAACCGCCAAACACGAAAGACATCTGTTTCAAGTAATTGAACCCGACGACGACTCATTTCTATTCTAACACTCTCTACTTTAATGTTCTATAAAATAGTAGGTTCAAAGTACAAGTCCTACTCATCGTCTGCTTCTGATTCACTAATTTATATTCTGTTACTGATTCTACAACTTTATATTGTCAATATACCATTCCATTCGTCTAACAACAAAAATCTTTATTTAAAACAACTTACTGCAGTATGGAAGAATACGGTTTCTAATATTGGTTTTCCATAGTCTTCCCCCAGCATCTGCATTAGTCGGCTCCTGCGAAACACATGCAGCTTTCTATTGGTTATCGCTTGAGTTTCTCGTTACATAAATTGTCAGTAAAATATGCACCTATCCAATACTTACAGATTTTTAGTTAATATTATATTTAGTCATAGCTGGAGAGGACATATTATAATGGGGGATGGTTTGCTAAAGGAAGTAAATGTAACAGAAGGAAGAACGCAAGGAAAAAGTTACAAGAAGACCGAGACAAGGGATGCTGTAAGATCTGATAACAAATTACTATATAAAGATGAAAAGGTTTTCATCTTTATATGCTGAGTATAGAATTGGAAGGCTGAGTATAGAATTGGTTTGAAGAGTTATATTCCATGGACCTGCCGTTAGGCAGTCCACTAGAAGAAAATATTTAGTCAGTACTTAACCCAGACTTGGCGGACCACGACAGTCCAGCCGTATTTAATCCCGGCAGTGAACTGAACAGAACAGATTGGCCAGGGACCCGCTCCAGACCTGAACATCGAGACAAAGAAACTCTCTGTTCCACTCGGCGAGTCGAGGATTAGAGGTCAAAGCTCATATCCAGTCATGAGCCAATTAAATTATACATTCCCCCTCTCCTCAGCCACCTCAGCCGTCGAGCATTTCTACAATTTCTAATTGACATGATCGGGTCTTTCCGCATTAAAAAATCATTTAGCATCGGTCACACGAGCTTCCCCCACCCACCTACCCCCACCACGTTACCCTAACTAGACTTTCCACTTGTGCCACAATCCATAAACCTAAACATTCAATGTCAAAATGAGCATTATCATTAACGCAATGTTGTTGGAGATAGCATTCGAAACTTTTTAATTCTTTGCTAGTGCAATCCCAGGGTCGATATAACTAATGAAACTAGACATATCTACGAGGCTAAGCTGAGAGAGAGAGAGAGAGCGAGAGAGAGAGAGAGAGAGAGAGAGAGAAGTACTACAGAAGCCATAACTCTCTACCAGGGATACACAACATTATATAATATATTCTATTCCATTTCAAGTCAGATATTGAATCACTCATGTCTACGTGTGATCTACGTTACTACATATAATATCGCTCTTATAAGTGCGTTGAGTAATCACAGGTCCACGGCATATTATAAACAGAATATGTGTAGTTCATCCACATCTCTATCCATCTATCCACAAGCTATCAGTTAAATACGTAATAGAATTACTCATCTCTACTAACGAATTTATTTATTTTATTTATTTATAATTAGAAGTCAGGCAGCAAGACCCACACAAAGCACACCCACAAAATCAGGTAAACACTCGTAAAATCAGATATTATAGTTTGAAAATGGAAAAATCACAACCCAAAACAATTATCTAGTGCACTTCCACACTAACTAACAACTGATTATACACACATTTAGAGTTATATATAATCGTATCAAAACTAGGAATGTTACATAACTGCAACATCGTGGATAAACTATCCTGCCTCTTGAAACCAAAAAAACCTTTTGAAAACAAAAAACCGAATATATATTGTAATCAGCGATTAAAGTGTGGGAGACGTAGGGAATTGCGTTCCCCTAGCTCTCATTTTTTCTGAGGTGCGTTTCGCCGTTATAAGCCCATATTAGATACTAGGTACCTATAAATACTTCACAGGGGACCCAAACAATTCTGACCGTTCCCTTGGCTCTCAAGTCCCACTTTTACCATTGAATATAATAAAAGTGATAATAAAGGATAGGACATAGCGTAACATTTCTATAGCGGCCATGACACCGCTATAGAAATTATCGGAGGATATTATCATTATTAGTAAAGGTTTAACATCTGTTTCCTCACCCAGAGACAGAGATATCAGGGACGTACACGCAGCAGATATCACAACAAACCCTTAATCCAGCCGATCTGAATCTACACAGTGCAGGGCCGATGATCAGAATTGTACAGAGTGAAACAGTCAATACTCGAGCTCATTAAGCCACGTGGAAATAGAGAACTATATAGTACTCTTGCTTATATATCTGCAAGAGTACTAGCACTTAAACAACGGAGACAAGTTTTATATCCGTAAGTGGGCTGCAAAAGTTTTTTTAAAGTGCATTAGACTCATAAATCATTTGAAGCAAGTTTCAAATATCACTTATCATTTCGACGCAGTTTAATTTGCTGTGAACAAACTAATCAGCAACAACTCGCAACAACTCAACAACTCGATTATAAATTGAACTTAACAATTGGTAACTATTCAGCAATCAACCAGCGCTGCAACTATACACGCCGATATAATCAACAAAGCGATTGCACAATTATCTGATGCTCCGGTGATAAAAGAATCTAGTTTAGTTAACATTGTATCAATTGGGCTAAGCTCTGCAACAACTCTGCACATTTCAACAGTAGAGAAAATTTGTGTAATTAAATATGAAACTAGGTAGTCGTATAGGTCACTATGTCACCACCGTTCACTCCTAACACAGTCAGAGTCCAATACCATATCAATTATAGCTTTAAATTAAAAACCTGTCAACATTGTCAGAATGAGTAGAGAGCTGTCACATCACAAGTGCAGAGCTTGATCTTACGTGAAACCAGATCTCAAACATCCACGACCTGAAATAGGACCCAGCACCAGCACACTGCGATCAGCACCAGAACACTGCCATCAGCACCAGAACACTGCAGTCAGCACCAGTACACTGTGATCAGCATCAGCACACTGCGATCAGCACCAGAACACTGCGATCAGCATCAGCACACAGCGATCAGCACCATCACACTGCGATAAGCATCAGCACACTGCGACCAGCACACTGCGATCAGCAGCAGCACACTGCGATCAGCACCGGAACACTGCGATCAGCACCAGCACACTGCGATCATCACCAGAACACTGCGATCAGCACCAGAACACTGCGATCAGCACCAGAACACTGCGATAAGCACCAGCGTCCCACAAGTATGCAGTGGTCTAGCTCCCAGTCAGAGCACCGGTTGAGGCTGCTGGACTACTGATCCTCCACAGAGATTTAAAGCATTTGATGTTTCGTGATCATCAGCGTCGCTACGTCGAGTATTTTAATGACTGTGTATTCCTTATGTTCCATTTCTCTGCTTTCACGAGTACGTGCAGTTAGCGGCGGTTGTAATCTCCAGTGGAATACTCACAGCAGAACGGCACTAGTACCAAGCTACGAGGCAACTACGAGACTACCTAAGCGACATCTAATATAGCTAGCACATGACAGAACCTGTCAATAGTTATGTGACATTACACGCCTCAACGGCAAACTAACGCTAGAGTGGAATAAGTTCCTCTCAACACTATGCCAACGAAATAACTATCAGATATCCTTCTATAAACTGGCTGTCTCGAAACTTGAGACTCTTCTCTCCAATCTAGACGTCTCACGTACTTTCAGGCTGAGTTCATTCAGACTTCAGGCTGCGTCCTTCTAGCCTTTAGACTACGTCTATCAGACTGCGTCCATCAATCTGCGTCAATCAGACTGCGTCCATCAGACTGCGTCCATCAGACTGCGTCCATCAGACTGCGTCCATCTATCCTTCAGACTGCGTCCATCAGACTGCGTCCATCTATCCTTCAGACTGCGTCCATCAGACTGCATCAGTCAGACTGCGTCCATCAGACTGCATCAATCTGACTGCGTCCATCAGACTGCGCCCATCAGACTGCATCAATCAGACTGCATCAATCAGACTGCGTCCATCAGACTGCGCCCATCAGACTGCGTCAATCAGATTGTGTCCATCAGACTGCGCCCATCAGACTGCGTCAATCAGACTGCGCCCATCAGACTGCATTCATCAGACTGCGTACATCAGACTGCGTCCATCAGACTGCGTCCATCAGACTGCGCCCATCAGACTGCGTCCATCAGACTGCGTCAATCAGACTGCGTCCATCTAGCCTTCAGGTGTCTCTTTCCGTGCCTTAAGGATCAGAAATCGATATAATTACAGTTAATTATCAAGGCGCTGCGAGTGACGACAACGACTGGTGACTGAAGCAGACTTCATTCCAATTTACAATGCTTACATAACGACAACAGCTGCCGACAGACAATAACAGCTGCCGACAGACGACAACAGCTACTAACAGTCGACAACAGCTGCTGACAGACGACAACAGCTACTAATAGACGACAACAGCTGCTGTCGCTAAAGGTTACGAGTTTTATTTAATTTTTTTATTTAAAAACAACACTAGAAGTTACGACTAAACACATCGAATATGTAGGCCTATACGCCAAATCCGCACATGTTCCCAAGTAGATCTCTAATGCAATGCACGCTGATCTACAAAATTATATTTCTAACTTTAAAAAGGATAAATCGGCTCTCTAAAGATAATTCATCTCCACAAAACTTAATAATTTTGAACGAAATATCGTTTATAAATTAATCAGCTCATTAAAATAATGCGTGTTGAATTGCAAAAATCAACAAACTGCGCAACTCTTGAATATAACACATGTATGTTAAAATATTATCACTATTAACTAATTACTCAAGAACACAGCGTACAGTATGTTAAAATATTATTATTTATAAGCTAAGTTACTGATAGCGTATGTTAAAACATTATCGTTTATAAACTAAGCTTCTGGTGAACAAGACAGAGTGCGACAACCTTAGCACAATGCACTATATAGCTCTAGTGACTAGTCCACTCACTGCACTAAAAGAGCATTCACCTCAGCCTGTAATATACTCAACAGATTCAACTCTCCGCTTATATTAAATTTAGCAATATTCATTTCAGCTAATAATACATTTAAGAGAAATGTTCAGATCTGCTACTGTATGTATGTATGTATGTATGTATGTATGTATGTGTGTATGTATGTATGTATGTATGTGTGTATGTATGTATGTATGTATGTATATATATATATATATATATATATATATATATATATATATATATATATATATATATTCATTCATATCTTAGCTGTGTCCGGGTTGCTGAAGGGCTAAAGAATAGACCAACAGTGGACTGCACGAATCGTTAAAGGACAAAGCACTAAGACCCAAACAAACGTCAGAAAGGACATTGGCTGGTGTGCGCCTATCATTCAAGAATTGCTACAAGATTTTATACAGTTATCCCAGCTTTATAGTTAAAAGGAAGATGATGACGATGATGATGATGATGATGTTGATATCTGTTACTAAAATAATATTAAAAAGTAAAGCGAAAGTAGATTATAAACAAATCATAACTTTATTAGCTTGAATTAGGTCTATATCATTTTATTTTATAAAGATTTCTTGGAGAAATTTCGATTAATAAACATTTTATAGTCACTCTCTTGTTCTAACGAAATTAATTATTGTATAGTTTACTCTTCGGCAACAATTATTAGTAAAATCTATCCAACCATAAAAATGTAACT